>RZOE01000001.1:0-5000 GCA_003992445.1 Leishmania aethiopica
GAAGCTCTGCGCACCACTGCCACTGCCGCTGCCATGTGATACAGAGCTCGCGTGCGCAGCACTGCGTTCGGTGCTGCTGCTGCGCTGCTGCGGCTGGCTGCGACTCCCGCTGCAAGTGGAGCCGGCACCTTGGCGGCCACCTAGAATCGCAGCCGTGGCTGATGTGGCCGTATCACGCTTGCTGTCCATGAAAGTCTCGGTGGCGTAGTCAGCTTCAGCCTCTTCATCAGCGTCGTCCTCCGCTCCGCTTAGCGAAGACTCACCGCTGTCGTGCGCCGCTGCAGTCACGCTACCCTTGGGAAGCATGCAGCGATCACTCGCCTGCTGCGAGCGGACCGCGTCCTTCGGCACTCCGTCGCTCCTGCCGGTGGTGCTGTCCTCGCCCGCATTCTGCGGCAGCGGTTGCTGGGATGTGGCGCGTTCAGCGAGGAGGGTGGCAACTCTACTGAGACGAGCGGCTCGCGTGTCAACAATGTTTGCTCCGGCATCGGCGCGTCCGCCTGCTGAGACGAGGCCTGCCGCTGGTACTCCGCACTCTTGGCGGACGCAGGCGCGACGTGAGTGCTGACCTCAGCACTGCGTTGCCGCACGGCCCATGCTTCCCATCCTTCTCCGCTGCTTCGGGTGCCCCCTCAGTGCGTGCAGCGGACTGCACACGTTCGGTGCCGCTGTTCACTCGCTTTTTCCCTCTCTTGCGAGATGGCGCTGGGGCCGCACTACCAACGCCGCCGTCGCCGCGACCGTTGCCGCTGCTGTTGCTCCTGCTGTGGCCCCCGCTCCTCACGGAAGACATCGGCACCACGTCGTCCGACGCCTGCGTCCTGGCAAGCTCCTCTGCCCTGTCCTTCTTGCCTTGAGCCTCCGCAACATCGCACCGCCGCGGCGCCATCTCCGGTGGCTGCGACACGTACTGAGAGGTGCGGCTGCCGGGCATCGATGCTCCGCCCGGCCTTGCGTCAGCCCGGTGCTGCGGATGCAAGGGCCGCTGTAACCACGGTAGTACCCCTGCTGCTGATGCTGCTGCGGATGATGTGGGGTGTAGCCGTGAGCATCGTAGCTGCCAACATTGCTATCACGCCACCGCCATAGCGAGGATCAGCCGCGTAGAAGATGCCACCCGCTGGTACTGCTGCTGCGGCGGCTGAGGTGGGCCTCCGCTGCTGCGTTGGTGGTTTTCAGTGGCCGGCGGCGATGCGGCGGCGGATGAGCCCCGCTGCGCCTCTCCGCAGGCATAGGAGGCTTGATAAGCGATGGTTTGCTGCTGTGGCGAGGCGTGGCCTACAGGGTAAGCGTACCAGGACTGATCCCGCTGCTGCCGATCTGATTCGTAGCCGCGTAGTAGTCGCGGTATCCGTTCGCCGCGTAGCCGTGATACGACTGGCCGCCATCCTCAACCTCAGCCCCGCTCCCTTGCTGTGGAGATGGGTAACTGCCACTGGCCGCTGCCTGGCCGCTCTTGCCACTGGCGGGGCCGAGGGGCGTGCCGCCGGGGTCACCCCCGGCGTCTGTGTACGGCACACCTCGTGTGCGAGATGCATGCGGCGCTGGTGCGCTATAGCCGCTGGCGTAGCCGGCGCCGCAGTAGCCTCCGCTTGCACTACCGCCGCCGACACCAGGGCCGCCATTACCCGCAGCTGCTGTTGCAGTGCCAGAACCATAACCACGCCGCCAACGCCGCCACCCTCGGACCCGTTCATGTTGCTGCCTGCGTTATCTGGCTGGCCATACGCGCCACCGGCGTAGCGCGCCGCCGAGGTACCCTGTGCAGCATCGCTCTCGCCACCGTAGCGCTAGTAGTGGTGCTGCAAGGCTGGCTGCTCCTGCTCGCCGCATGTATGGCGTGGCCGTATGACGCAGAGACGGCAGAGCTTTGGCCCTCCCCACCCGTGTAGGGGGAATGCTGCGGTTGTGGCTGCTGCTGCTGCTGTGCAGAAGGCGGAGAGCCCTGAAATGAGTATGCTGGACATTGAGCATACTGCTGGTAGTAGCCCTCTGTGGCGCCCCCTTGACTGCTGCTCTGCATATTGCTGCCCTGATTGTAGAGAGCCTCCCCCTCGCCGGATGATGGCGGCGGGTATCCGTGTTGTTGCTGCTGTTGTTGCGAGTTGTAGTAGTGCGCCCCGCTGCCGCCGCTCACCGTGCGGGCGTTGCCGCGACGCTGGGCAGAGCCGCTGCTGTAGTAGTAGCCGTAGTACTGACTCTCCCCGCCTAAGGTTTGAGAGGTGGAGGCTGTCATTGAGAACTGCTGCGGCGCGGCTGCGGCTGCTGCGGCGGTGGCTGGTAGGTCTGCTGATAATAGCTCTGATACGCACTGCTACCCTGCTCCGTGCCTGGCATCTGTGGGCTGTAGGGCGACTGTTGCTGCGATGAATACTGAGACTGCTGCTGTTGTTGTGGCGGCGGCGGCGGTGGCTGCTGTCGCTGTGACTGCTGGTATTGGGCGGAGGGCTGGTTCGGGTGTTGCTGTGGATTCGCCGTCGCGGACGACGACGGTTGGTAGGGAAACGAGTACACGGGCACTGATTGGCCATCACTCGCCCCTGCGCCGCTGCTGGTGCTACCCGCCATGGGGCCAGGGGTAGATCCGTAGGGCATGCTCGTCGAGCCGCTGCTGCCGCCACCACCTCCTGGGTACTCGCCTTGGTTATTGTAGTAGCCGTAGGTGCTTGAGATGTAGTAGCTGGCTTGGTCGCTACCGTAGTACTTGCTGTAGTAGTAGCCCGTGTTGGGCGCCGACGACTCACCGTTGACGTCCTCTCCTCCACCGTGCGCGGCCGGCATAGCTGTGCTGCTCGCACCTGCCCTTGGCAGCGTCGGACGAGCGCCGACTGACGCCGCCGCCCCTCCCTGACGCCGCGAGGAGGGATACATGCCACTACGCGCCGCCACAGGCCCATCGCTGGCCACGGGAGTGACGAAGGATGTCACTGTGCCACCACCAGCAGGATCCCGGCTGCCCAAGACACGTGCGGGGCCTCGGCGTCAGCGCCAGAGGTCGTCAGCCGGGAAGGCGGCGGAGGAGGTGAGTGGTGTATACTAACGGGGTCTGCTGTATCGCCTAAAGAAGCCTCTGCTGCTCCCGCAGCGGTGCCACTGCGAGTTGGCATTGAAGTGAAAGACTTGACCTTGCTGCTGGCGCCATGTCGAATGCCAGGCTTGGCCACAGCCGTCGCGAGACCGCCACCAGAGCCGAGGCTGTTGCTCGAGCCCTCCATTATTGTCTCTGCGTCCGACGCTCCAGATATCTCGTAATAGAAAAGGAGCACCCTGGACGGAGTTGTTCTCTCCCCCGAGGCCTCTATCAGCTGTCTGTTGGAGCACTGTTCTGCAGAATCGAGGGGATGGAGAGGGTCGTTCGCCTTTCTGAGTGCTACACACAACTAGAGAGAGACCTGAGGACGATAGAAAACCCATAAAGCAGCTCAGGAGAGAGGGGAGCAGGCGAATCAGCGACGACGACCCGCCACGGGGCTCACAGGGGAGAGAGAGAGTCTCCAACACAGAGGGGGGACGAAAAGAAGGAGCAGTTCTCGAGAGAGAGGCGCGAAAGAAAAGGAGGGAAGGGGAGGATGTGTGTGTGTGTGTGTGTGCGCGCCTGTGGTTGTGAGCGAGCGAGCCGAGCCGAAAGGGATGTCCAAATACAGAGAAAGAGAACCGCCGAATAAGAGAGAGGGGAGGGGGAGGGAGGGCGGGCGGCCACTACAGCGCACGAAAAAGGGAGGGAGAGGCGGGAAGCTCTCGCAACAGACGAAGAAAACAGATAACTGAGAGAGAGGAGAAGGAAGGAGGCGCGACGCAGCAGCAGCAGTCGTCGTCGTCGCCAAAAAGGCGCGTGTGTGATGGACGGCGCCGCCACGGCGGTAGGCGATGCAAGCGATAGAGGGCTTCGCCCGTTCAAAATCGGACGCCGAGAGACGCCCACAAGCATAAACACCAATATGGATATACAAAGAGAGAGCGGCGTGTGTGTGTGCGTGTGTGTGTGCGTGTGTGTGTGTGTGTGTGTGTGTGTGTGTGTGTCGGAGAGAATTCGTTGTGCGGCTCTCCGTAAAGAAGCAAGGGGAAGGAGAGGGGACAGCAAGAGAAGCGAAAACGGAAGCAGGGCCCGTAAGGAGAGAGACACACACACACACACAGCCGCCTCTAGAGAACCAGACAGAAACAGATACACAGGCAGAGAAAGATATATCAAGTGCACAAGGGCGACAACACGGAAAGATATACACGCAACACGAGAGAGAAGAGGGGCGAAGGAGGGTGTGTGTGTGTGTGTATGTGTAGGGGGGGGGATAGGAACAGCGACAGCCTGGCAGGGGAAAAAGACGAAACCAGTCCTTGTAGAAACAGAAACAGGGAGAGAGGCACACACGCACACACGAGAGGAGGGCAACCAGCAGTCGAAGACAAGATGATTATGCTGAGGGAAGGAAGGAGGGAGTTGAAGTAGCGAGGGAAGGAGAGAACCGCCAAAGGAGGCCGCGTGAAGTGTCAACCGATACAGCAGCAGGAGCCGAAAAGAAAATGAACACACACAGAGACAGCGCGCGCGCTTATTCCCCCGTTTCGTCTTCTTATTCGCGCCTACGCCGAGAACACCCAGAATACGAAAAAAAAGAGAGCCAACTACACACGCACGGCGCGCAAGTCACGCAACGACGATGCTCGGAAGGAGAGATGACAGGGTGATCACACGGAAGGAGAAGAGAGAGAGCGCGCCAGACGAGACACACCGTTCACAGGTGCGGCAACAAGAGTGAGAAGCGCCAGCCGCCAGTGTAGGCGCACACACAGGCACACACAATGTGACTGCAGCGTGACTTTGTGTTGAGAGAGAAAGAGGAAAAGTCCGAAGGAGGGCTGCAGCACAGCCCGCTTGCCCCACCGAACGCTGTCGAGACTGCGAGATACAGACGCACTGAGAAAAGGAGAGAGGCCTCCGAGACGAGAGAGCCAGACGAGCACACAGGAGGCCAGCGAACAACACAGACAGGAAGAAACAA
>RZOE01000001.1:10000-19041 GCA_003992445.1 Leishmania aethiopica
GTCCGCGACCTTCCTCCACCGGTGCCGCCTCCGTCTCCACAACGCGCGCGCGAGCCTTGGCTACCTCTTCGGCATGCACCCGCATCGCATGTGCCCGCAACCCACGCTGGCTGGCCAGCGCTGTGTAGTCAGCGCAGTATGGGCACACAAACGCGTGCGCAGCACCGTCCTTTCCGCGCCGCGGGCGGCTCCAATTAAGGACAAGCACGCTCTCTGCCTGAGCTACCACCTGCGGAGTGAGCAGCGACTGCGAAGGCCCCATGTACGAATAGGCTGCCGCAGCTGTGGAGGTGCTGGGGTGCGCGAAATCAGCAGACGGAGTTACGTGGAGGCGCGTCGCCTCCGCCCCTCCCACAGCTGCGTCGCTGCCGCACCGCGCTGCGCCTCCAAGAGCGACACGCGGCTTGCGTGGTTGTCGGTGTGGTGAATCGGTGGCCAACTCCATCAACGCCCCCTCCTGCGCACGCAGCCGCTTCTGCAGAATGTGGCGCTCGCGCCGGTGCCCGCTGCCCCGTCGGTGGTGATGCAGGTGCCGAAGATCCTCTGGTGGCCACGCCCCAATCATATCATCCTCATCGTCGTCCTTTGCGTCCTCTGCCGCGGTGCTCTCGCTTTTTGGGGTGCCGCTGCCCACGTTCAAGAGGCGATCGACGCCACCGGCGTGGCGGATCAGGGGAGATGTGTTTGGCAAAACAAGCAGAGACGCAGAGGCAGTAGTCTGTGAACTGCGCAACACCCGCCCGTTGGGAGAGGGGGGGGGATAGGGGAGGGGGCCGTGCAGCGGGGTGCGTTTCGGTGATGGCAATGCACCCCGTACCCTTGCGGGACTGCGCGGATGCCGCCGGGCCAGTGGCGCCACCGTCGCCCGATAAGGGGATCGACTCGGCGTGGATGACGAAGAGGTGTCTGAGAACATGCCGCCCTGGAGGCCGTCGTCGGCGCTTACGTCGCTGGCGTAAGCGTCCTCGACAAACTTCAGCCCACTTCGTTCCGCGACCTGAGAGAGATAATGCCGCTCCCCCTCTGTCAGTGCTAGTGGCACACTTGCCGTGCGACTACGTCGCACGAAGCGCCCATCCACTGACGAGGTGCGATCACCATCACCGTTGTGCGTGTCCTCTTCGGCGAGGTCAACCTCATCGCTGTCGCGGCTGCTGCTAACACTGCCGTACCGCTGCCGGTGCCCCTGCTGCTGTTGCTGCGTCCGATACAGGTCCACGGCGTCCTTCACCGGGTCGGCGAAGATGTTTTCGCGAAAGGGGCAGTAGTATCGCCTGTGCCGGAGCAGCTTGGCGCGACTGCGGATCTCCAACTCGCAATCCTCACAGGTGAAGGCGGCAGGGTCGGCTCGCTGAGGCAGCAGCAGCGAGCAGGACGGGCCAGGGTTCACGTTGGCTGCTGCTGTACTTCCGGCGGAGGCAGGCGGTGCTACATTCGCCGTGGTGGCGGGAGGCAGGTGCATCTCCGGCAGCGGTGGGGGAGCGGCTGCCGCCACATCTTCTGCGGCCTCTCTGCCGTCTGGGTGGCGTACCTGGGTAGACGGGGTCGCCTGGAGCAGGTGAACCAGCCGCACATGCCGGCGGAGGTTTGGCTTCGTGGTAAAGCGTTGGTGGCAATATGAGCATGGGAAAGGCCGCTCGCCAGTGTGGGTGAGAAGGTGGCGTCGGTAGTTGCTGCGCACGCCGCTCGTGCTCGAATTGCCGGTGAACTCCTTGGCACAGTGGGGGCAGACCAGATACACGGTGAAGCCGACCGCTGCCCCAACAGTGGATCTGCTGTGGCTAACGCCAGGCTCAGGCATCTCGATTAGCGCTCTCTCTCTCTCTTACTCCTACACAGCAGGCGTGCGTGCCCCAGCAGGAAGGGTGGCGGGCGACGTGAAAACAAGTGCACGCGGTCGGCTCGCTTTGTTGAGCAAGTACCTCCCCCTCCTACGTCTTGGTGTGTCGCGTCTCCCTGCGAGGCCCGCGCTACGTGGAGAGGAGCGGGGAAGGAGCAGGGCTTTGCAGTGCAGTGCACACAGGGAGGCCTCGGACAACGGGCTCAGCCAGGCACACACGCGCCGCCACAGCCAGTGGGAGGGCGGAGACGTGTACCGACATTGCAACACAGAAGACAGGCAGACAGACGCGAAGTGCGCGGAGCAGAAGCGGAGGCGGGGAGACAGAAAGAGAAGATGCGAGTGAGACAACGCAACAAGCGGTCAGAGTAGCGCAGCTGAGGTGGCACGTCGATATTGCGTTGCCACCGCCGCCACGGGATGGGCAGAGAAGACGCCGACGAAGGTAGGGGGAGGGGGGAGGGGGGGGGGGGGGGGGGCGAGACGGCGATGGTGGTGCGCCGCTTTTTTCTTTCGTCCACGTGCCCGCTCTCCGTCATACAGCATGAGTCCAAACGGCGCTCTACCCCCTGCAGACCTGCCACCGGCACCCATCGCATGGTGCCGAGCAGCCGTAGACGCACGCGCTGCAGCCATGCGCCGACCCGGCCGTCTGAGAGCACGGCCTCTCACTCAGACACCACACACACGCACACACACGCCATTCGCTTCGCAGGTGGCTCCAACGCAGCGCCATCCACGACCTCGCCGCCGACATCAGTGGCGGTGCATCGCTCTGTCTCCCCCACCCCAACGTCGTAGCCACCCGGCCCTGTCAGCACCAGAGGTGGTTCGGCATGGGCAGGGATAGAGGAAGGGGTGAAGGGGGGCCTACCGGGCCTCCCCCGACGCAGAGTGTGGGGGAACCTGAACCCTGTGGTACCACGCACTGCGAGATGCGTGGCCGCCCGTGGTGACGGCAAAAGGATTTTTCAGAAAACGGTGACGCGCGAATGCATGCGTTGACACGTGAAGACCTGCCCTCCAACCTCTCACCCCCTCACGAGTCGTGGGCGCCTTGTTGGCCCTCCATCCTACTAACCCTCCTGGAGTCAACCTCCAAGTAGATGGCGGTCACTGATCTTGTAGCACATCGGCGCACACATGCGCGCGTGTGTGCGGGAGGGTTGATATTCTTGTGCTCCGCTTCTCTTGCTGTCTATGATGCCGGGCTGGAGTTGTATGGTTGTTTCCGCCTAATAGGTGCGCACTGTTGGTCGCACTCATCTCTGGAGACTGGCAACTCTCTCTCTGTGCTTCCCCATGCGGCCACGTACGAGGGGTTAGAGACAGCACCCTTCTCTCTCGAGCATAGAAATCGAACCCAGCACACGATCATTCCCCTTCAGCTCACCAAACTCTGTCGCGCTGACGAGCACAACACGAGCAATGCCATTCAGCATGAGGTAGTGGGGAGTCGCGGTGTGCGGGGTGGCTGAGCAAGCACGAGGAGAGAGAAAAAAAATAAGAGAAACCTGAACGTGTGCGTGTGAGAAACAAATCAGCAAGAATACGGCGCTGCGGCGAAGGCGTCGCACACCCGGGGGCGCACTTGGCGCGGGTCCTGTCACCACGGGGTGTGACACCTCCGCACACGCACAGAAACAACGACGAAAAGGAAAGACGGGAGAGACTGCCTTCAGAGCCGAACAATAAAAGGCGCCCCCGGTGATGATCGAGAGACGGTGTTGGTTACACGCGGTTGCAGAGCGAAGACCAAAGGTGGTCAGGAAGGTCGCGCTGCAGGAGACGTAAGCAGAGAGATGTAGAAGGGACAGAAGCGGGATGTGTGGGGTGTATATGTGGTGGCGTATGTGTGTGCGTGTGTGTGTGTGTGTGTGTGCTGGCTTCGTCTAGCGCGCTGAAGACACCGACGCTTATGCGCCCTTTCGTGGGCTAGAGAGACGGATAGTGTTGGCGAAGCACTGGAAAGGCTGGGTTTGAGGAAGGGGGGCGGGGGCCCCTGGGACTGTCTGCCCCTGCGTCAAGTCTTTGCAGTCATCATCAACGACGAGAAGCCGCAGTGCTCACAGCGGTTTCCTCTTCGCCTACGCGCAGCTTGTCGGCCGCAACGCCCGCCTGCTCGTGCCGTAGTAGCCAAACCTTGAAACGCAGCCCGAGCCCGTACCCGCATAGCGAGTTCGTCGACGATAAGACACGATGGCAGGGCACAATGACGGGTATGGGGTTGGCCCCCATGGCCACACCAATGGCGCGTGGCGCCACTGCAGCCGAGGCAGGCAGATTCAGTGCCTTATTCACACGGACCCCCAGACCCTTATAGGAGATGGTCTTGCCGGAGGGAACAGTGTGGCGCAGCGTCGCCCACGTCTGCGTCATGAAGGCGGTGGTAGGCGGATAGATGATCGGCACCTGCAGCAGGAGGCGCTCCAACTCTTCTGGTCGGCCAGCCTTCGCCGTGGAAGGATTGAAATAATTCCTCATGAGCGCGACTGCGCGTTCTCCCGGCAGCTCCGACGCCCCGTCGGCGCCATCGGCCGACACACCCGCCACCGTCACGGGCGTGCTCTTGTACCAGCGGGACTGAATGGTCGCGCACACCTCCTGCGCCTCGGTGAAAAGCGCGGCGGCGTCACCAGGCGCGCTGCCCTGCCAGCGGCAGAAGCGGACGGCGCCATCGGCATCCATGTAAAGCGAAAATGGCCCCAGCGGGGTGGGGACGGTGCGCAGGTACACCTGCACAGGGTCAGTGCTCTTCAGAGGCGCTGAGGCAGCCTGGGCACGCTGCCCCGGCGAGGCGGAGGTGGACTTCGGCAAGCACGGCGCCTCCTTGGACGCCTTCTTGCTTGCAGCCACCGCCTTGGACGCGCGTCTTGCGAGTTTCGCCTGAGCTGTCATGGCGAAAAAGGCGAGAGTAAGGACAAGAGGGGGCTTGAGTGGCGACGATACAGCTTAGCAAAGACATCGCGTACAGAGAGACACGCGCACACACGGATGAGGAGGGAGTGCGTGGGAGACGAGAAGCATCGGCCAATGCACGCAACGCAAAACAGGAGAAAAAAAAGAAAACGGAGAAAGTCGATAGCGCGAGTACACAAGTGCAGCTGCCAACTGCAGCGAGAGGAGGAAGAGAAGGAGAATCCGTCCTCGCTGGCGGTTGTCGGGCAAGAATGCGTGCAAACATACAGGAAGGGGCGGCAACGGTGTGGTGAGCGGAGTGATGAGGACGCTGGAAACGGAGAGGCGGCATAGCTTTCCACACACCACGGCAAGGAGAGGCACCCGTCGGCCATGGCACGTCTTTCCCGTAGATTACAAGCGCATTCTCGGTACCGACATAGCGAGAAACGACGACGCGACTCGATGCAAGCAGTCGCCTCGCGCGCACAGGCGCACGCACATGCACACGCAGGCGTCGGTGCGACACTCTGCGGTGGTGCACAGCGGTGTCTCTCAGCGTGCCTATATATATATATATATATATATATATATATATATATCTGAATTGTATACGCATACGTGTTTGTTACGGCCTCATGGGCTGTGGAGCGAGACAGACATGCTCATCGTACGCACACAAGAGAAGCTACTTAACACTTAGACGAGTTCACACTTATGTTACACCGCGCACTCACCAGCGATGAGGGACAAGAGGGAGCGAAGGATACTTTACGGAGAGTCAAGCGAGTGCCGGTGAGGGGTGTGGGGGGGGAGAGGGGAAGGGTAGGAGACCGGCGCAGTGACGTGGATGAGCAGCTGGTTTAGCGGCACTCAACAGACGGTTAGCTCATGGCGTAGAGGACGTCCTGCCCGGTCATGTGCGAGAGGTTGTTGCAGAGCTTACGAGCCTCCTCAACCACAGTGTCGTCGCGGTCCTCGGTGAGCTCGACGACGGTCGGCAGCATCTCCGCCATGAGCCGCGACGCCAGCTCGTCACCACCGTCGGCGTAGATGCCGTCGAGACAGATGAGCGCCTCGCGCCGTACGTGGCGGCTGGGGTGGCGCAGAGCACGCACCACCTCGGCCTGGGTCCTGCTCTGCAGCTTGCTGGATCCGAGGCAGGCCATGAAGGCACGGATAGCCGGAATGGCGCTGTGCTCTACGCGGAAGCGGTAGTCGCGCTGGCTGTCCTCCAGGTAGTGCAGGTTGTGTAGCTGATGCACCAGCGCCGGCATCACACTGGGGAAGACGTCCGCCTTTGCGAAGTAGACGTCGACCTGGATGCTGTAGTCGTGATCGGGCCCTGGCGTCTGAGCAAGCGCCATGATGCGCATGCACTCCAGCGCGCCCTCCAGCGCCAAGGCCACAAGCGAGTCCATCGCCTTGGACGCTGTTGCCGTCGCTGCGCAGTACGTGCGCAGGGCAGTGACGACGTGAGGGAGGAGGATGGGGAAGGCGAAGTCGAGGATGGAGCCCAGTTTACCCAGCAGGTGGTTGCTGAGGGCGAAGAAGACGATCCAGGACTGAAGCGTCACGCGCGAGATCGACTGCGCCGCGCCATCGTGGCCGCGGCCATTGTGCTCCTCTTCCGCCGCGGTCTTGGCGGAGTCACCGGGGCCGGCTGCGTGCTTGCGCGACGCTCCGGCCACGCCACCGCTCGACTCCGCAAAGGCCCAGTCCGCCACAATGCGCAGCAGCCGAACGCTGTGCTTCGCCTTGAACTTCAGCAAGAAGACGGTGAAGGCCTGTAGCACTGGCATCACCGCCTCGCTCGACGGAACCGACGGCGCACTCGCGAGAGACTGGAAAGCGGCCAGCCAGAAGTTCTGCTGAGGGGTCGTACCCTCCGTGAGTGTCCGCATGTGCAGCAGTTCCTCCTTGCTCATGTTCTCGACACGGCGCTCGAAGCAGGTAAAGAGAAGGGCGAAGGAGTGCGTGTGCACCTGTGCTCGGATGTGCCGCACACGCACGGTGCCCTTCTTCGCCTTTCCGGGCTCGCTGGCAGACGCGGCTGCCTCAGCGGCGGGGTTCGCCAGCTGATGCTGCTCGGATGCCGGAACAACAGCCCCGTTAAGGTACGGGAGGCCCTGCAGGCACGTTCTGCCGGCGTCCAGCAGCAGCTGCGGCTCCATCACGGCCTCCAGCACTGCCAGCATCTCTGCGCAGAGATAGTGCGACTCCGCGTCCGTCACGTTCCTCAGGTGCGTTGCGAGGAAGAGCATGGAGGGCAGGTACGGCTGGGTCATCTGCCAGCACGCAGGGAAGCAGCGAATCATCGAGGACAGAGTACTGTGGCGAAGAAGTGCCCCAGCCTCGCTGCGAGACACGACGCCGGGCATCTCCAAAACCTGGTACACGCCAGCGGACACGAGCGTGTGCAGCAGGTGGAGGCAGTGCGTCGACGCGAAGGCCGTCCCCATCACCTGCGTGATCGTCGCCAGTGCCGTCACGAGGCACGTCATGCAGCCCAGCACGTTCTCTTCAGCACCCGAGCGGGACGCGGCAGTCGAGTCGTATGCACCGCCGTCCGTTCCGGGTTGCTCTGCACGAGAACGCAGCCGCATTTCGCAGCGTGTCAGCAGCGGCATCCAGTGATTGCAGATTAGGTCGACCAGCTCGTGAACCGCGGCGACGCGGCTTCGGTTGCCGAACAGCTTCACAAGGGCCGCCTCCGTCACACGCTTGCTGCGGTTGGCGTTGAGCAACGTCTTCTCCGACTGCAGGCTGCCACCGCTGCTCACAATGCGGATGAGCTCCTCCACCGCCGCGATGCCGAGCTGCGCCGTGGTGAGCAGCTCGCCTGCGGCGTTGGCGGACTGCGCCGCCGCGTGGAACTGAGCCAGGCTGGATTTGATCGCCGCCACCAGCAGCGGGAAGAGCTGGATCGACCGCTTCGTCGTGAGAGGGCGGGCCTTGATGCGCACCAGGTCCACTAGAGAGAGGCGCTGCCGCGGGTCGCGCAGACGCCGGCGATGCGCCTCCATCTCTTCATCAGACACGACATTCTCCAGCGTCGGCAAGGAGTGGTGCAAGCGATCTAGCAGCACCTCCAGTCCAATCTTGCGCAGTGCTGCCCGCTCGTCCTCGAGCAGGCGCTGCTGGCAAACTACAAAAGTCGGCTCGTTGATGCCGGCCAGGACACACGCGAGTGTGTTGCCTGCAAGCAGCTCCAGCAAGGATGTGTACGCCTCCGCCTCCGCATCCGCCGACTCCGATGCAGCGCCGCTGCGCGTCGTCTCGTGCAGGTCGTGGTAGCGCGCAAAGAGCTCCAGCGCACTCACGAGCAGCCCCATGCAGCCACCGTCCTCGCGCTGCACCGCGCCCTCAGCCTGCTCCTCAGCCTCCTCGTCAGCGTCGCTCGCCTTCTCATCCGCCTTGTCGGCCCCGGTGCTCCTTTCGCCGCGCTGCTGCCGCTGCTGCCGGCGTCGCCTCTCTGCAGCGCGGCTCGGTTGGCTGGAGCGGGCGTGACGCTGCAAGGCGAGGAATGGCTCGAGGAAGAGGTCAGACTTCACCGTCAGATTGACGAGATGCATGATCGCCTCCTGGCGGTTGATGACCTGATTCGGCTTCACCATGCGGCGGAAGAGGTGCTGCACTCGCTGCTGCTCCTCGCCATCCTCCCCGCGTTGGCGCCGGAGCTGAGCTGCGCCGCCGGGTCGGCAACAAGGCGCATCAGCTGCCCCAGGCACTCCACCTGCGTGCGTACGTCAAAGTTCGACAGGATTTCCTGGCATACGTCGCGCGCGCTGCGGAAGCCAAGCGCCTCCGTGTTGTCGAACGGCTCCAGCTTTATGAGGAGAGAGACGAGCGGGATGTGCAGGTATGTGCTGTTTTCCGCCATGCTCGGGCGGGCAGTCACTGCCGCGGCAGCGGCAGCAGTCGGCACCTTCAAAAGCGGTGCTGTCGCCCGCAGGAGGCCGGCAATCGTGTCCACATGAAAGTGCAGCTCGCTTTGGCGCCGCTCTGCGCGTCGGTATCGACCTCCGCACGCCTCGAAAAGCGGCAGAACGCCTCCTCATCCTTCTCAGCGCCGTTGTCTTCCGAACGGTCATCTACGAGTATGCGCGCCATCAGCACCATCATCTCGCGCAGCAGCAGGCTCTTGATGCGATGGGCGCCGTCTGTCACTTCTCCGACAGCAGCCGAGTCTGATCCGTGCATACGTGCACGAGGGTTTTCCAACAAACCGCAGCACGACGCTTCCACTTGCACGAGCCGCGAGCACCGAGACGCAGCTGCTTGACGCGCGGCAGCACCGCCA
>RZOE01000117.1:0-18797 GCA_003992445.1 Leishmania aethiopica
TTTCGTTGTCGTCATCTCCCACTGTGGCACCTTTTTTTCGCTCTTCTCTTCCTCAAAATTGCAAGCCCGATCTCCCAGTAGTGCAAACCATACGGCTGATATGCAAAAGGAGGGGGGGGGTAGAGAGGGGGATTCGTGGAGGGCCGTTCCATCGCACGCTGTGTTTGTCGATGCTATTGGTGGTCCTTTCACTTCTGAAGTCTTCGTTTCTAGCTTGTCTTTTCACTTGTTGTGGCAGTGTAAGACTCACAGGAAAGCGGACAGGCTCAGCTGAAAGAAGAGTTGGAAGACGCAAACAACCAGACAGCGGAAGTTTTTTTCGCATGCCATCCCGATGCGATTTCTACGCATCGGTGTCTCTCGTGTGCACTGCGTGGTAATGTGACACGACGGTCTTTGCATTGTAGAGGATGAGTTTCGACTTCTGAATGGCGTGGCGGTCGTTGCCCACACCCACATGCAAAACGCACTCCCAAGCGTCAGCAGAATCCGCCCAACCTTCCACATGGCGTAAGATTAGGTAGCGCAACGTCGGCGGCAGAAAGATGGGGGATGCACAGGCTCCGAGAGTCTTGCTTTCCAGTACGAAAAAATGGAACGAAAAGCGGTTGCCTTCCCCATGAAGTTCTTAGAAATGATACAGCAGGGCATGCCTGTGTTTGTGTGCGTGCGGGTGCGCACTATTCCCCCCCCCCCCCCCGCCTCCACTTCAGCCACCCACACAACAACAGCGACATAAAAATAACCACTGAAGAACGGAACTCTACGCGAGATGAACGAACAGAGTGAATTAGGGCTTTGATTCAAAGTTACGTGGCGTGCCAGCAGCACAACTCTGAGCTGCACATTAGCCTTCGTTCTTGTCGCCTCGGTACTCTCTCCCGAGGTAGTGCGAAGAGGAAACGAAAGAGTAAGAGTTGCACTCATGGAGCCTTGAGTAGACGTTCCGCTAATGTGGCGCGCTACTCTATGCGGCATCGTAGCCGCATGCTCTCCCCTCTTCTCTCGCCCCGTGCATGGCCTCGTTTGTTATCCATGTGCTCTTCGCGCCCGGCTTTCTTCGCCCTCTCCACTTCCTTCTCCTTTCCTCTGCTCATTCTCTTCCACCCACTCGTCTACGGTGATAACGACTTTCTTCTTTTGTCCCCCATTCGCTCCTTGCGTGCGCTCTGCCGGCTCTCTGTGCATCATGGAATGCGCCTCCGTCGAAATTTTGAAGGTGAGGTTCCAACCAGTGCGTTTTCTCCTTTTTTTGTGTGTCTTGACGACGAGGACGGCAACATCGAGATTCTCATTTCGCCTCGTTGACCCCTCTCTCTTTTTCTGATGTGCAAATCGGGCAACTAAGCACCCCCGCCTCTCCCTTACACCACATCCACACACACACACACACACAAACACAAAAGAAAAACAAAGCGGAACCAAGCGGGAAAAAAGAGGCAAGAGACAGGGATCATTCTTTACATCAGCTCTCTGCCCTCCCCCTTTTTTTTCGTTCCTAGCGCAGAGAACTCGCTTCTCTGGCCCTCTTTTTTTTTTGTTTCGCCTGGCGCATCGGCCTTTCCGTTGTAGCGCAACTTCATTAGATCCAAAGTCTACTCCGAAAGGACTCCATCGCTTCCGCTCGTTTTGGCTTTGTCAAGTCTCCTTCCTGTATTGCCCTTCATACGTTTACCCTCTTTTCCGTCTGCGTCTGGTTTGACGCTTCATCACGCGCGTCCACCACACGGATTGAGGACACAGGTTTGTATCTCCGCCTTCGTCTCCCCAGTTTCTATTTTCTCTTGAGGCTACTCGGTGCTCTCTCATAAAGAGAATTCGGAGTTTTCTTTTTTTTTTTCCTGGCTTACACCTTGCCTTTTTTTTCTTCAAGGATACGAAATTGAGCAGTCGGAGAGCCCCCTTACGTTTCCTTTGCTCCGTCTCCGGCTGCTTTCGAGACCCTTCCTTTTTTTTGAAAATTTTTTTTTTGGTTTCCTCCCTCCCGACCTATTAGCGTTGGCGTGCGTCTTGAGCCTAGTCACCCCGCTCTTCTTTTTTTTTTCGAATTGATCGATCTACTTGTGTACGCACCTCCTCCTTTCCCCCTCGTTCTCTCCAGAGCGATCACACCACCTAGATTTCCTTTTCTGTGTACTAACGAATCTTTTTCGTGTCAAGCGTTTGCCTGTTTCACTCTAGATCCCTGTCTTGGCTATTGCCTTTCGTTTTGACGCCCCTCGTCCTTTTTCAGACACCGGCACGAGATACCGAGACACTTTTTCCGCCTCGCTGTGTGTGTGTGTGTTTTCCTCTTCGCAACTTTTCGTGTCATCCACACCACTCTCTCCCGACACCACAGGCCGCTCGCTTCCCTCTCTGCCCTCGGAAAGAGAGAGAAGACCAACAGCAAACCGAAGAGACGCGAAAAGACGACTGTGAACAACTTGTGGTTGCCCTTTTTACCAATTTGCCTTCCTCGCCGTGTACTGTTGAGCGTTGTGTCTCTGCTCCGTCTCTCTCTCTCTCTCTCTCTGCGTGTGCGTGTGGGTGTACGCCGCGTTTTTGAGCTTTTTTTTTCGTTTCTTCGGTTTCTTCACCATTCGCCTTTTTTTGTTTCCTCTCCCACCCTTGTACTCTGTCTGCCTCCCCTCCTTCTCTGTATCTCTCACCAGTAAGCTAGCTGTGTATATATACATATATATACATACATACATATATATATATATATATATATATATATATATATATATATGTATGTATTCGTGGTGTGTGTGTTTTTCTGTCTGTCTGTGCCCAAATATTTTTCCGTTTTGATTTCTTTCAAAGTGAGCTGGCCAAGGAGGGCAAAGAAAACCAAGAGAGTCCCAGCGTAAACACACACGCACGCACACTCGCTTCGTTTCCCTTTTTTTTTCCTTGTTCTTCAGTGTCTGTCTCTTTTGTGTGTGTGTGTGTCGCTCGCTCTCTCTCGTGTGTCGGAGACTTGCCTCATTCCTGATTTGTGCACATTTACACACGCGTATTGTCATTGGTCCTCCCCTTCCTCCCCTTTCTACCGAAGTACACAGTAAAACGCACTGTGCTGCTCCCTCTTCTTTGCTGTCTTCCTTTTCTTGCTCTTCGCAGCCGTGCGTCTAGTGTTTGCCGTTCCAAAGTCGCTCAGCACAAAGAAGCATCGAGGATACCGAGCCCGACAGGTCGCACAGTCAAAGGCCTTTTTCCTTTAGTCGTCCCCCTCTCTCTCTCAATCAAGACATCTTGCCCACACTCCTTCGTGAGCACGACTGCTGAGAAGGGCCGTGATTTGCGCAACTAGCCACTCGCCCTCAAGGAGTCCGCCGGTCGGAAACCCCAAACTGCAGTCTCATCTGCCCCGAAGCCTTCCCCTAATCACATATATACACTCAGCTTCACCCAGCTGGCGCTGGGAAGAGTCGCGAGCGGCTAAAATGGCGTCCATCTCTCCTACACGGCCGTCGATAGAACCCTCGCTGCGGGTTCGCGAGCCGTCTGCCGCCAACACTCGCTACCAGAAGACATCCGTGCCCAGCGGCTACTGCAGCCCAGGACTTGCAGTGGAGGAAGCGGCAACGCTAGAGCCAGCGGGATGCATTTTCACGACCACTGTTGCTGAGGAATTCGTGCGCGCTGGCGCCATGACGGTATCGATGGCCACGACCCCTCTGGCGAGCGTGCAATGCACACCGCGGCTGCCAAGAGGCAAAGAAAATGCAGCCAGGTCTCCAGAGTCCATCCTGGGCCACTGCAAACCAGCGCGATCACCACGTCCGTCGCAGGTGACGGAGCTCCGCTGGACTACAAATGAAGGCGGCGTGTTGACCACACCGCACGTTGGCGGTGGTCTGCAGACACGCGCTGCTTCTGCTGCTTGCGGCACTCGTCGCAGTTTCACTGACAAAACCGACGGCTCTCTGACTAAAATGGCGCTCTCCACTGTTCTCCGCCCGCGGAGAAGCAGCTTATGCGAGCCGGACAGGCTCGACCTCTTGTCTGCAGTGGGGCAATCCGATGTCAGCATGGACGACTTCGCCCCCACTGCCGCCTCCTTTCAGGTCACGTGCGAGGGGACTGAGTGGTGTGCTGTGGTCGCCGCGCACACAGAAGCTGTGCAACGGCTCGCAACAATCGATATCACATCGGCATGTGGGGTTACCACAGGCGAGCTTTCTAAACTGACAATGATAGCCACCGAGACAACTGGGCTTCAAATTCGCTTCCAGCTTGTTACGTGGGGTGACGGACAGCGCGAAATCACCTTTCGTCGTCGGCTGGAGATGTGTGAGTTACAGCGTCTTACAAGACTCTACCAGAACTTCGTCACCACGCCGATGTCGCGTCAACCAACGGATGGGGAGAACATACAATGGCCTCCACGCTCTCTGGAGGATAATTCTCACCTTTCTGAAGTAGTCCTCGCTTCCACCGCCAACAATCACCGCAGGATCAGCGAGGATCGCCGGCAGCTCGTTTCAGAGTTCGAGACAACATTGGAAGATATGCAATCTATGCTGTTCCAGAAGGAACAGGAGCTTCAGCACCTGGCCTCCCAGCTCGAGGAGGAGCGTCGTTGCAGTGGGCAGAATGTAGCGGACTTGCAGAGCCAACTAATTACAATGCGTCTGGACCATGCGTGCATGGATCAAGAGCTCGAGAGCATCTCTGCAGCTCTCCTCGACACGCAAGAGTCCTGCAACGTGCTGCGACAGCTCGTCACCGAAAGTGAGGAACGCCACCGATTTGACATACAGCAGGCACAGCAAGAATACACAGCACTCCAACAAGAACGCGCACACCTCATCGATCACTATGAAGCTCAGATTACCTCGTTAAGCGACCTGCTACGAGAAGCTGACAAACAAAGTGAAGCTGCACCACACACCACAGACATCGACCACATCATCTACACTCCCGGGCAAGAAGATATGGAAAACTTGAACACTCACTTATCGACATACCATGAGCAGAATAACACGCACAAACCGCTTACCTTCTGCACCCACGGCATCGTGGATGCGGTGCGCAGCGAGTACGAGGCGCAGGCTGCTGATCTTGTGGACTCCGCGGAGCTGGTGGAGGCGCACGCCGCGCTGGCGGCGGCGGAGCAGCGGTGCGCCGCGCTGGCCGCTGCCCACGCGGAGGCTGTTGCTGCGCTGGAGGCGAAGAGCGCGGCGTCCGAGAGCGAGCTGGCTGCTGCGCGCGACGCGATGCGCGCTACTGAGGAGCGGCTGGCGGAGGCGGACACCGAGCATGCGCGCGTGGTGGCTGCGCTGGAGGCGAAGGCGTGTGCTGCCGAGCGTGAGGCCGCTGCTGCGCGCGCAAAGCAGGAGGCCGTTGTGAGCTGCACGCGCGGCATCGTGGACGCGGTGCGCAGCGAGTACGAGGCGCAGGCTGCTGATCTTGTGGACTCCGCGGAGCTGGTGGAGGCGCACGCCGCGCTGGCGGCGGCGGAGCAGCGGTGCGCCGCGCTGGCCGCTGCCCACGCGGAGGCTGTTGCTGCGCTGGAGGCGAAGAGCGCGGCGTCCGAGAGCGAGCTGGCTGCTGCGCGCGACGCGATGCGCGCTACTGAGGAGCGGCTGGCGGAAGCGGACACCGAGCATGCGCGCGTGGTGGCTGTGCTGGAGGCGAAGAGCGCGGCGTCCGAGAGCGAGCTGGCTGCTGCGCGCGACGCGATGCGCGCTACTGAGGAGCGGCTGGCGGAGGCGGACACCGAGCATGCGCGCGTGGTGGCTGCGCTGGAGGCGAAGGCGTGTGCTGCCGAGCGTGAGGCCGCTGCTGCGCGCGCAAAGCAGGAGGCCGTTGTGAGCTGCACGCGCGGCATCGTGGACGCGGTGCGCAGCGAGTACGAGGCGCAGGCTGCTGATCTTGTGGACTCCGCGGAGCTGGTGGAGGCGCACGCCGCGCTGGCGGCGGCGGAGCAGCGGTGCGCCGCGCTGGCCGCTGCCCACGCGGAGGCTGTTGCTGCGCTGGAGGCGAAGAGCGCGGCGTCCGAGAGCGAGCTGGCTGCTGCGCGCGACGCGATGCGCGCTACTGAGGAGCGGCTGGCGGAAGCGGACACCGAGCATGCGCGCGTGGTGGCTGTGCTGGAGGCGAAGAGCGCGGCGTCCGAGAGCGAGCTGGCTGCTGCGCGCGACGCGATGCGCGCTACTGAGGAGCGGCTGGCGGAGGCGGACACCGAGCATGCGCGCGTGGTGGCTGCGCTGGAGGCGAAGGCGTGTGCTGCCGAGCGTGAGGCCGCTGCTGCGCGCGCAAAGCAGGAGGCCGTTGTGAGCTGCACGCGCGGCATCGTGGACGCGGTGCGCAGCGAGTACGAGGCGCAGGCTGCTGATCTTGTGGACTCCGCGGAGCTGGTGGAGGCGCACGCCGCGCTGGCGGCGGCGGAGCAGCGGTGCGCCGCGCTGGCCGCTGCCCACGCGGAGGCTGTTGCTGCGCTGGAGGCGAAGAGCGCGGCGTCCGAGAGCGAGCTGGCTGCTGCGCGCGACGCGATGCGCGCTACTGAGGAGCGGCTGGCGGAAGCGGACACCGAGCATGCGCGCGTGGTGGCTGTGCTGGAGGCGAAGAGCGCGGCGTCCGAGAGCGAGCTGGCTGCTGCGCGCGACGCGATGCGCGCTACTGAGGAGCGGCTGGCGGAGGCGGACACCGAGCATGCGCGCGTGGTGGCTGCGCTGGAGGCGAAGGCGTGTGCTGCCGAGCGTGAGGCCGCTGCTGCGCGCGCAAAGCAGGAGGCCGTTGTGAGCTGCACGCGCGGCATCGTGGACGCGGTGCGCAGCGAGTACGAGGCGCAGGCTGCTGATCTTGTGGACTCCGCGGAGCTGGTGGAGGCGCACGCCGCGCTGGCGGCGGCGGAGCAGCGGTGCGCCGCGCTGGCCGCTGCCCACGCGGAGGCTGTTGCTGCGCTGGAGGCGAAGAGCGCGGCGTCCGAGAGCGAGCTGGCTGCTGCGCGCGACGCGATGCGCGCTACTGAGGAGCGGCTGGCGGAGGCGGACACCGAGCATGCGCGCGTGGTGGCTGCGCTGGAGGCGAAGGCGTGTGCTGCCGAGCGTGAGGCCGCTGCTGCGCGCGCAAAGCAGGAGGCCGTTGTGAGCTGCACGCGCGGCATCGTGGACGCGGTGCGCAGCGAGTACGAGGCGCAGGCTGCTGATCTTGTGGACTCCGCGGAGCTGGTGGAGGCGCACGCCGCGCTGGCGGCGGCGGAGCAGCGGTGCGCCGCGCTGGCCGCTGCCCACGCGGAGGCTGTTGCTGCGCTGGAGGCGAAGAGCGCGGCGTCCGAGAGCGAGCTGGCTGCTGCGCGCGACGCGATGCGCGCTACTGAGGAGCGGCTGGCGGAAGCGGACACCGAGCATGCGCGCGTGGTGGCTGTGCTGGAGGCGAAGAGCGCGGCGTCCGAGAGCGAGCTGGCTGCTGCGCGCGACGCGATGCGCGCTACTGAGGAGCGGCTGGCGGAGGCGGACACCGAGCATGCGCGCGTGGTGGCTGCGCTGGAGGCGAAGGCGTGTGCTGCCGAGCGTGAGGCCGCTGCTGCGCGCGCAAAGCAGGAGGCCGTTGTGAGCTGCACGCGCGGCATCGTGGACGCGGTGCGCAGCGAGTACGAGGCGCAGGCTGCTGATCTTGTGGACTCCGCGGAGCTGGTGGAGGCGCACGCCGCGCTGGCGGCGGCGGAGCAGCGGTGCGCCGCGCTGGCCGCTGCCCACGCGGAGGCTGTTGCTGCGCTGGAGGCGAAGAGCGCGGCGTCCGAGAGCGAGCTGGCTGCTGCGCGCGACGCGATGCGCGCTACTGAGGAGCGGCTGGCGGAAGCGGACACCGAGCATGCGCGCGTGGTGGCTGTGCTGGAGGCGAAGAGCGCGGCGTCCGAGAGCGAGCTGGCTGCTGCGCGCGACGCGATGCGCGCTACTGAGGAGCGGCTGGCGGAGGCGGACACCGAGCATGCGCGCGTGGTGGCTGCGCTGGAGGCGAAGGCGTGTGCTGCCGAGCGTGAGGCCGCTGCTGCGCGCGCAAAGCAGGAGGCCGTTGTGAGCTGCACGCGCGGCATCGTGGACGCGGTGCGCAGCGAGTACGAGGCGCAGGCTGCTGATCTTGTGGACTCCGCGGAGCTGGTGGAGGCGCACGCCGCGCTGGCGGCGGCGGAGCAGCGGTGCGCCGCGCTGGCCGCTGCCCACGCGGAGGCTGTTGCTGCGCTGGAGGCGAAGAGCGCGGCGTCCGAGAGCGAGCTGGCTGCTGCGCGCGACGCGATGCGCGCTACTGAGGAGCGGCTGGCGGAAGCGGACACCGAGCATGCGCGCGTGGTGGCTGTGCTGGAGGCGAAGAGCGCGGCGTCCGAGAGCGAGCTGGCTGCTGCGCGCGACGCGATGCGCGCTACTGAGGAGCGGCTGGCGGAGGCGGACACCGAGCATGCGCGCGTGGTGGCTGCGCTGGAGGCGAAGGCGTGTGCTGCCGAGCGTGAGGCCGCTGCTGCGCGCGCAAAGCAGGAGGCCGTTGTGAGCTGCACGCGCGGCATCGTGGACGCGGTGCGCAGCGAGTACGAGGCGCAGGCTGCTGATCTTGTGGACTCCGCGGAGCTGGTGGAGGCGCACGCCGCGCTGGCGGCGGCGGAGCAGCGGTGCGCCGCGCTGGCCGCTGCCCACGCGGAGGCTGTTGCTGCGCTGGAGGCGAAGAGCGCGGCGTCCGAGAGCGAGCTGGCTGCTGCGCGCGACGCGATGCGCGCTACTGAGGAGCGGCTGGCGGAGGCGGACACCGAGCATGCGCGCGTGGTGGCTGCGCTGGAGGCGAAGGCGTGTGCTGCCGAGCGTGAGGCCGCTGCTGCGCGCGCAAAGCAGGAGGCCGTTGTGAGCTGCACGCGCGGCATCGTGGACGCGGTGCGCAGCGAGTACGAGGCGCAGGCTGCTGATCTTGTGGACTCCGCGGAGCTGGTGGAGGCGCACGCCGCGCTGGCGGCGGCGGAGCAGCGGTGCGCCGCGCTGGCCGCTGCCCACGCGGAGGCTGTTGCTGCGCTGGAGGCGAAGAGCGCGGCGTCCGAGAGCGAGCTGGCTGCTGCGCGCGACGCGATGCGCGCTACTGAGGAGCGGCTGGCGGAAGCGGACACCGAGCATGCGCGCGTGGTGGCTGTGCTGGAGGCGAAGAGCGCGGCGTCCGAGAGCGAGCTGGCTGCTGCGCGCGACGCGATGCGCGCTACTGAGGAGCGGCTGGCGGAAGCGGACACCGAGCATGCGCGCGTGGTGGCTGTGCTGGAGGCGAAGAGCGCGGCGTCCGAGAGCGAGCTGGCTGCTGCGCGCGACGCGATGCGCGCTACTGAGGAGCGGCTGGCGGAGGCGGACACCGAGCATGCGCGCGTGGTGGCTGCGCTGGAGGCGAAGGCGTGTGCTGCCGAGCGTGAGGCCGCTGCTGCGCGCGCAAAGCAGGAGGCCGTTGTGAGCTGCACGCGCGGCATCGTGGACGCGGTGCGCAGCGAGTACGAGGCGCAGGCTGCTGATCTTGTGGACTCCGCGGAGCTGGTGGAGGCGCACGCCGCGCTGGCCGCTGCCCACGCGGAGGCTGTTGCTGCGCTGGAGGCGAAGAGCGCGGCGTCCGAGAGCGAGCTGGCTGCTGCGCGCGACGCGATGCGCGCTACTGAGGAGCGGCTGGCGGAAGCGGACACCGAGCATGCGCGCGTGGTGGCTGTGCTGGAGGCGAAGAGCGCGGCGTCCGAGAGCGAGCTGGCTGCTGCGCGCGACGCGATGCGCGCTACTGAGGAGCGGCTGGCGGAAGCGGACACCGAGCATGCGCGCGTGGTGGCTGTGCTGGAGGCGAAGAGCGCGGCGTCCGAGAGCGAGCTGGCTGCTGCGCGCGACGCGATGCGCGCTACTGAGGAGCGGCTGGCGGAGGCGGACACCGAGCATGCGCGCGTGGTGACTGCGCTGGAGGCGAAGGCGTGTGCTGCCGAGCGTGAGGCCGCTGCTGCGCGCGCAAAGCAGGAGGCCGTTGTGAGCTGCACGCGCGGCATCGTGGACGCGGTGCGCAGCGAGTACGAGGCGCAGGCTGCTGATCTTGTGGACTCCGCGGAGCTGGTGGAGGCGCACGCCGCGCTGGCGGCGGCGGAGCAGCGGTGCGCCGCGCTGGCCGCTGCCCACGCGGAGGCTGTTGCTGCGCTGGAGGCGAAGAGCGCGGCGTCCGAGAGCGAGCTGGCTGCTGCGCGCGACGCGATGCGCGCTACTGAGGAGCGGCTGGCGGAAGCGGACACCGAGCATGCGCGCGTGGTGGCTGTGCTGGAGGCGAAGAGCGCGGCGTCCGAGAGCGAGCTGGCTGCTGCGCGCGACGCGATGCGCGCTACTGAGGAGCGGCTGGCGGAGGCGGACACCGAGCATGCGCGCGTGGTGGCTGCGCTGGAGGCGAAGGCGTGTGCTGCCGAGCGTGAGGCCGCTGCTGCGCGCGCAAAGCAGGAGGCCGTTGTGAGCTGCACGCGCGGCATCGTGGACGCGGTGCGCAGCGAGTACGAGGCGCAGGCTGCTGATCTTGTGGACTCCGCGGAGCTGGTGGAGGCGCACGCCGCGCTGGCGGCGGCGGAGCAGCGGTGCGCCGCGCTGGCCGCTGCCCACGCGGAGGCTGTTGCTGCGCTGGAGGCGAAGAGCGCGGCGTCCGAGAGCGAGCTGGCTGCTGCGCGCGACGCGATGCGCGCTACTGAGGAGCGGCTGGCGGAAGCGGACACCGAGCATGCGCGCGTGGTGGCTGTGCTGGAGGCGAAGAGCGCGGCGTCCGAGAGCGAGCTGGCTGCTGCGCGCGACGCAGTATGCTGCGGGGATGAAGTGTTTTCAGAGAATCCTCCTACCTGGCTGCGTTTGTGTGAGTCTCGTGAGTATTTTGTTGTTGGAATGCAGTACGGTGTTGAAGTTTTGCGTGAGGAGTTCGAGGCGCGTGCGAATAAACTGGTGAGCTGCACGCGGCGAATCGTTGGTGCGAGAGCTGCTGTGGAGGCTGCGCGGCGGAGGTGTGCGGGGGTGAACGTAAAGTGGACGCGAGCCAATGCAGGTGGTGGCGATGAAAAGGAGTTCTTAAGGGGAGAGCTTCTTGCGGCCCAGTCTGAGTTGAACGCCATGATGGAGCGCTACCTCGAGGCCGAGGCGGCAGCCGATGAAGAGGACGCCGAAGAAGAACACCCGTGTGAGGCGTTATTCTCTGCATTGACTCGAGAACTGAAAGATGCCCGCGAAAAGCTGAAAACAATGCAGCAGCTTAACCGAATGCTACGGGAAAAGTTCCGATCTGATCTGCAGGCAGCGGAGAGAAGCACAGGGTATTGAAGTTGACTTCTGCCGTGTTTTTTATTTTGTTTTGATTGGACTGGTTGAATGAGTTAAGGGCACCCTATTCAAGGATTCTTTGATTCAGTTGTGTCTGCGTGGAAGTGGTCATGCGGGTGAACAGCAGACCGGCGGGAGGTAACCGCGACTATAATAGCGGACTCGCAAACGCTCGTAGGAGGCCGTTACCTTTCTTTCCGACTTACTGCGGCAGAGGCTTTAGCAAGGCGCGCATATCTGCACAAACGAGGTTTCCTTTTATTTTTTTCTCCATAGCAACTGCATCTTATACTTCGGTGCGATGCTCAGTGTGATGAGAATCTTTTTTTTTTTTTGCAGGTTGGGTTTTGCGCTTGTTCTGCGTCTCCTCGTCGTCCCTCCTCGCGGTGGCTCATGCGGACGCCGACAGTGTCACGGAAACACAGCGGTCCCAGCTGGTGCGGGTTTCGTTGCGTTTGGTGGCGTTTAAGCGCGACACTTTTTTTTTATTTCCTATTTTCAAGTGTATACGTTTTCTTTCGCTCATGTTTGGCGATAGCAGGAGGAGGCGCTTACGCTCGACACACGATGTGTAATGACGCGTTTCTTGCATCGCCGTGATTACTTCGCACGAGGGCAGAGGCGCGTTTTTCTTGTCCCCGCGAAAAAAGTTGTTCCCACTCTGCCTTGCCCTCTCCCAACAACATCATAAACCGACGGAAAAAAAAACGAAGAGGAGGCGCATGGGCAGTCGATCAAGCTTAGCAGACCACTCCTTTTACAGGTGGATGGTTGTGTGCTGTGGTGGTGGAGGCGCATCCGAAGCGAAATAAATAGAAATGAGGCGTTTGCCCACTTCCCCCCTGCATCACGCTTTTTGCTGTTCTCTACGGCTGACGTCAGCGCGTAGTGCACGTCGACATGATCATCCGCCACCCCTACCCTTGCCGGCTTCCGTTGCTGTTTACTTGTTACTTTGCCCGGAAGACACTCAACAAAGAAGTCGGAAAAAATGAGAAAATGCGCGCGCTCGGTGGAAGACTTTTAGAGGCGCTACGCTTCACGGCACTCTTCGCGGCACGTGCGCACGTATTCGATCGACACATAGAGAGAAACAGCTCGCCGATCTATGCTTCAGCCGATTTTTGCACCCCCGAGCCGGTGCGCACATTTTGGTGTGTCTCTTTCCGTGCATGTTTTCTTCCCTTGTTTGTGTTTGTGTGTGTTGGGACCTCGCCACTTCCTTCCTCGTCGCCTCCGTTTTCTTTTTTTTTCTGGTTGCTCTTTCGCCCAACCCCGTCCTGCGGTGCTTCTCGCCGTTTTCAGGTGTGGGACTTTACTGCGCACCCTCCATCGGCCCTCACGCCCGTCCATTTCGCCTCTATACAAGACAGCAGCACAAACCAGTGCGCATCTTCGGCAACACCACGCGTGTACCTTCCAGCGGGAAACCACGTTTGTCCCTCACACTTTCGCACATCCCCACAACTTCCTTTCGTCGCCTTCCCCCCCTCCCCCCAAAGGTGATGAGCGCGCTTGAGCTCTCCTGGGTGAGCGTCCTCGGTGGCCATTCGGGGGCTTTTGAAGATGCGCCGCAGAAGTTTGTCGCGAAGGTTCCTGCGGCGGCGGCGGCGGCGCCCTTGGTCTCGACCGTGTCGTCTCGACTCACCAAAAAGTTCGACGGGGATGACTGGAGGGACCTTGTCGCGTCCGCTCCTTCGCTGCTCTGCCAGACATTTGTCTGCGAGGCGAGCATTGCGCTGGCGGTGCCTCAGGAGGCCATCACAGACGTCCAGTTTCGCCTTGGCAGCCTCTACGTGACCTTTCACGTCACCCACGATGAGGACATCAGCCAAGAGGAGATGGCCCACCGCATTGAGGAGTACCCGTTTCGTGAGATGTGGCGCCTGTACAACCAGCGCGACGGTGCCCCGGACGGCTTGGATGCTGCCCTGCAGCGCCTCAAGGATCTCGAGATGGAGCTCAAGGACCAGAATCGCGAGCTGGATAAGGAGCGCGGTGACAAGGAGCAGAAGGTGAACGAACTGAAGAAGCAGCTGCAGGCCCTTCAAGAGGAGCTTGCTGGCCCCGTGGCTGAGCGCGAGCAGAGCCTGCTGCAACAGCTGGGTAAAGAGCAGGGTGCTCGCAAAAAGGCGGAAGCCCAGCTCAAGGTCGTTGATGACGAGAGGAAGAAGTTGCTGGAGGCCGTGAAGCAGGAGAAGCTGCGCGCGGAGAAGAGCGCGCAGCGCCACAACGACCTCATCGCTGCCATCATCCAGGAGAACAAGAAGGAAAAGGAGGCGAAGGAACGTGAGCACAACGAGCAGATGGAGGTAAAAGACTACATTATTGAAAACCTCAAGTCTCAGCTGCGCACCCGTACGAACGGCAGCGCGTCTCCGCGCAATAGCATTGTCGACGTTGATCAGACCGAGGAGTTCAACAGGCTGATGGAGCGCATGGAGGACATGGCAGCAGTACTACAGCGCACGCAGGAGTCGGAGAACCAGGCTCGCGCGCAGATCCAACGGCTGTCTGATCTGCTCAAGGAGTCGGAAGAGGCACGCCAGGCGGAGTCGGTGTCGTATGACAACAACGTGGCTGCTCTCACTCAGCAGATCCACTCGTACCGCGACACGAAGATTGCGGAGGACCACGAGCGCCGTGCTAAAGAAGACCGCCAGCGCGGACGTGGCTCGGTGAGCGAGGCTTTGAAGGAGAACGCGACGATTGTGCGTCAGTACACCACCAGCCTTGAGAACCTCATCGTCTCCCTGCAGGATCGCCTGCACGCTATCAGCGAGGAGTACAACAACTACTTGACAGAGGCGGAAGCGGGCGTTTCGCATGAGCGTCAGATTCTTGCTGAGCAAGACGAGGATAGCAAGAAGACCCGCCAGACCTTCCGCTCCAGCTCGATCGCGCTGCAGAAGATCTACTGGGGCTCTCGCGAGCCGGAGGCGCAGGAGATCATCCAGAACCTCGACGCCGCCGCCTCCAACGCCGAGAAGTCGAGTGCGGCGGTGCGCGTGGTGATTGCGATGCTGGATTCGAAGGCGCGCGCTTTTGGTGATCACCGGAATTGGATGGAGCAGCAGCATAGGATGATGCGCGAGCTCTTGACCTCGCTGCGTGACCTGAACCAGCGAGCCTTTGACCGGCAGCGCGCACTGATGGACGAGAGGGTGTCCAAGGCGTAGTCCTTGTTTTCCTGTCTGCTTCCCGCCTACTCCCCGCCTCCTTGTTCTTTCTATCGAGTGCACGTTCACTTCACTCTTCCCTGCGTGTGTGTGCGTGTGCGTGACCATGAGGACGGTGACGGCAGATCAAGGATGAAAAAGGAAATTTAGGAGACACACGCACACACGCATACACATGTATAACAGCAACAACGAGAAGAGTTAGCTGCTGTCGCTGTGTGTGTGTGTGCGTGTGCAGTTGTCTACTTTTCTGATTTGCCGTCTTCTCTCTTCGCTGCTGTATGCTGATGACGACCCATGCGAGCTTGTTCCTTTTCAAACCCCCCTCCCCACAGACCGCTCTAACCCTCCCTCTTACATTGTTTTCTTGTCTTCTTTACAGTTTTCTTCGTTTGTGGTTCTTTTCCTTTTTTTGCGTTTGGCCCCGGCGTGGCTCACCAGGCCGCTGCACCTCTCCCCCCATGCTGGTGTTGTTGTCTGTGTTTCAGTGTGTGTGTGTGTGTGTGTGTGTGTGTGTCCACAACAGCATCAAAACACGCCGAAAAGGAAGAAAGAAGCGGTCGAAACAACGAGACGAAAAGCCCGCCGCTGCCGCTGCTTTTGAGTTAGTTCTGTCCAACTTTCTGTTGGGAGATGCGTGTGTGTGTTGCGTCACAAGCACGTGTGTGCTTCGGCTCTTGCTTGTCTTCCTGTTTTCCGCCTTTTCTGAAAAGCACGGCGGCGGTGTGTGTGTGTGTGTGGGCGTGGGAGGGGCTGGGCAAGGACCATGTGCAGGGGCACATGTCGTCTGTATCCAACTACTCAGCCGCGGGCTCTCGGTTCTTTTGCCTTTCTTTCCTTCTGTTTTTTTCTGTTATCCGTCACTGACTACACATAAACAGTCCACACGCACACATATGCCGGCGGGCGACTTAGTGTAGGCGCAGCGGCTCGAGAACGAGAGAGAAGGGCAGTAGATGGGCGGAAGCCAAAGTGTCGCGGACATATAAGCTGGAAGGAATGAAGCGCGTAAGCAATGAGACTCTACCGCCACGATCACTGCAAGAAGAGCGCTGCGCTCATGGGCACGAGAGGCCCGGGGAGGGGGCAAGTCTGGAATCGAGGGAGACAGTAGAGGAGGAGGTGTGGCGGTACCTCCTTCTTCCCTGAAGCACGCACATGCGACCTTTTTGTTTTTACCTCCGCTTTATCCCGTCGTCTGCACAGAAGGAGCCAGAAAAGAGGCGTAACGCGTTTTCGTTTTATCCCCTCTTGCTCTCTGCTCGGCACTGGCCTACTTCGCCTTGCCTGTTTCTCTTCTTTACATCGTAGAGTATAACATCTCTGTTTGCGCCTCCCCCCCTTTCTCCCCCCCTTTCTCTCCCCCCCCGAAAGACGCGCACACACACGCACACACACACACACACACACACATACATACGCACCTACTTTTAAGCGTACTGGGGCTCCTATCCCTGCTTGCTCGCCAGGGCAAAGAGTGCCGAAGAAAATGGACGGATGGGGGGGGGGGGGGGAAGGGCTGAAAGAGAGAGTGGGGGTTTCAAGTTACCGCTGGCCGCAACACCTGACATGAGCAAGTGGTATGTGTGTGTGTGCGTTGGCGTTAACCTGCAAATGTGAGTTAGCATGCCTTCTCTTCCCCTTTTTTGTCTCTTTCTTGATTGGCCCTTTCCTCTCTGAGCTGGACTTTGGATGAGGTGAGAGACTCTTCAGGTGATCATCATCACGGCTAGACGGAAGCGATGTGGAAAATGGTATCTGCTCTTCCCTGCCTCTTCTCTTCTACCCCATTTTGTCTTATGTGGGTCATGCCCCGCCGCATTTGTTGTCGGGAGTTTTCTCTTTGGTTTTCATGTTTTTTTTTCCTCTTCACCCGTTGCTTCCCTGACCCAACGCGTGCGTTGCTGATGCTCTGTGCGCAACCGTTACTTCGCGTTTGTTCATTCTTTTGGTTTGGTGTTCTGCGTTCTCAAGTGCCACGTGTGGCACAAGCATTCGTCTGCGTCTGTCTCTGTCTGTGTTGCGTTGCGTGCCGGTATTCTTGTTGCGTTGGTGGTGGTGGTGGACCCCCACTTCTCATTCAATAGCGAACTCGTTTTCCTTCGTGTTGTTTTTTCCCCTTTGTTCTCTCTTCGTGTTCTGCTTTGCTCTTCTCCGCTCGCACATGGTGGAAAACACGAAAGCAACACGAGCCCATCCCCCCCAGAAGAAAAGAAGACAGCAACGCGCGCGCACACATGGACTAACCCCTTTTCGTTGTTTTCGTCGTCTTGCCTTCACTGATTTGCGCGTCTTTTTTCCCTCTGTTTCTTGTTTAGCCTCTTTTTCAACTAGGGAGGTGAAAACAATCGCGAAGCAGATGAGCACACACACACACACGCACACACGCACAGCGGGATACGCTGAGAAGGAGCGAAAACAACACAACAACAATATTTGGCCCACGAGCGCAAGAATGCCCAGACTGCCGTCACACCTTTGCCTTTGTGTTTGGTGTCTCTAGAGTGTAGGAGAAGATGTTGCAGATGCTTGTGTGTGTGTGTGTGTGTGTTTGAGGGGGGGGGAGTGATGTGGAGGCGCTGGTGGTCGTCTTTTTTTTCGAGTTGTTTCTTCTCATTCACCCGTGAGTTGACTGTTGGTGTCATCATCTTTTGCTTTGGCGTGCTTGCGAAAGGGCGGACGAGCTGCTGCGGCGTACGCGGGGCAGCCCTTCGCTGCCTCGAAAACATAGACAAAACAGCATCATGCGACTGAAGGGCGAACACGACGACAAGAAGTACCCCCTCTCGTGTGTAGGGGTATCAAACGGACGATAAACCGGTCGAGCAACGCGACTCGGCCAATCGTGAGAGGAAGGCGCTGGGGGATTGAAGGAGATGGAAAGGTCACTCGGAGTTGATGATTCTGTTCGCGCGTTGCTTGCGTGCACGTCCTTCCTGTTCCCCCATGCTTGCCCCTTTTATCTCCCCAGGTACTGGGGCTTCTCTCTTCCACGCGTGTTGTGCTGTGCGTCCTTCTTGCTTGCCGTGCGTGCTGCACCGCACCTTTCAGGCGTCTCTGCGACAGCCGTCTATGCGCATCCCTGCTCTGCTTCTCCTCGTCCATTTCTGTACCTGCTCGTGGGCCCGCCGCTTTGGTGGTCTTCTGCCTTCTTCACAAACCTGCACGGCTGGTTGGTCGGTGTGTCCCATACACGTGTCTCACCTCCTCTACGCGTCCTCCCTTTCTGTTCGATCCCTCTTTATCATCACCCACATACGCGCCCTGTCCCCCCTACTCGTGGAAGATTTTCACAAAAAGAATTAGCCTTCCTTCTCATCTGCGTTTCGACACGGCTTCGTCTCTCGCATCGCATACAACCCGCCTTACTGTGCCCTGCATTTTCCTTTTTTACCCTCGCAACAGGAAAACCCGCTAAGCAGCAATGCCGCCACGTCCGTCCCGTGACGAGTACCGCCGCGTCCGCGAGGGCCGCGAGAACCGCGACCGCTCCGAGGGTGCTGAGAACGAGGTGCGTGTGACTGCTACCCATGGCCAGCACAGCTACATCTCGTACGTCATCGCCGTGCTGAACGGTGAGGACGGCAAGACGCGCAACGACACGGTAAAGATCAGCGGTATGGGCGGCGCCATCTACAACGCCGTCAACATCGCCGAAATTGTGAAGCGCCGCATTGCTGGCCTGCACCAGGTCACTGAGCTGGGCTCTGAGCTGGTCCGCGACGAGTACGAGCCGATCGACCGCACCCGGAACCCTGAGAACGTCGTGGTGGAGCGCAAGGTGTCCACAATCCTCATCACGTTGTCCCGTAACTGTTTGGACAAGTCCAACCCTGGTTACCAGGAGCCGATCGCGGATAGCGAGGTGACGGAGCAGGAGAGGCGCGACCCCAATATGAGCCGTCGTGGCGGTCGTGGTGGCATCCGCGGTGGTCGTGGTGGCATCCGTGGTGGTCGTGGTGGCAGCCGTGGTGGTCGTGGCGGAAGCCGTGGTGGCCGCGGGGTAGCGGCCATCGATCGCCGCGATGACCGCGAGAACTAGAAGCGCTGGGGAAGTAAATAGCGGGAATCGAGGGGGGGGGGGTTGGCTATTTGCCGGCGCGCACCTGGGTGGCGCGTGAGTGTCCCTGCCAGCTTTAGGGACGTCCGTGCCTGCCTTCGTCACATCCCTGCCCTTGCAGCCGCACCATCTTTGTGTGTGTGTGGGGTTTTCATGGTGTGAGCCCTCAGATAGGTGATGCTGTGGGCGGACATTACACGAAAAGAAAAGCCATACCGAAGAAAAATCAAAACGCGAGGCTGAAGAGTGAGAGAGATGAAAAGTGATTAGCGCGCTTGATTTGTGCGG
>RZOE01000115.1:0-27281 GCA_003992445.1 Leishmania aethiopica
GGCACTGATCCGATGCGTTCGAGCTTCAACGTGTGGGCGTGTTTCGCGTAGCGTGCGTGTTGGGTGGGGGGCATGTTTGCCAAACGCTCGCTCGGCTACTTGCCGGTCTGTCCGCTCCCTGGCATGGCGACCTTCTCATGTCGCGACAAAAGCAGCAGACATTTTCCCTCTCTCGCTGAAAGGTGCTCGTCGTGGAGTAGAACACAAAGTCAAGCTCCACTCCGCCCGCCCCGGCACAGGCCCCCATCGCGCGGCACGAAGCAGGCCTAGACGCGCGCGTTGCAGCAATGCGCCGACGCGGTCGCGTGAGAGCGCGGCCCCCTGCCTTAGCCTGTACCCACACCCACCCGCCGCGTCGCAGGTCGCCTCACAGCCGCTCCCTCATCACGCCGGTCGCCACCTCTGGGGCAGCCCAGTAGGCGTGGCACTCAGGCCCCTCCACCACACCAGTAGGCGGTGTTGAGGGCCGAGGGCAGGATACATTCGAGTCGCGCGGACACTCTGCCCAATCATAGGGGTGGCACAAGCTGTGTGCACTGTCGCCGGTCGCTCCGACGCGGCGCCGCCCAGGGCCTCCTCGCCGACATGCGTCTCGGTAAACATCGCTCTGACCTCTCCCTGCGTCGAGGATGCATGACCCTGTCACCACCAGAAGTGCTCTGGCATCTGGCAGGGATAGGGGGAGGGGGAGCGGAGTGCACGGGACCCTGAGACACCGCGCACTGCGAGGTGTTGCCCTCCACCCCCCACCCCCGCGACGGTGGGACATCATGGAAAAAGTTAAAACTAAGCGCTGTACAGCTCGCAAGATGTGCGTTGCACTGACGGGTCGACGATCACTGAAGCTTCACGGCGCTTGTGGCAACGCCCCGTTCACAGCTCACTGACGCACGCGAGTAGAAAGGCTTGAAGCCGTTGTGACGAAGAGGCTCGTTTCTCCACAATGTCCGCTTCCGCAAGCCTCACCCAATCCGTGTTCTCCATTTGTGGGTACCCTCGAGTATACATGGGAGGTGACAGGCAGGTGACTTCGGCCGGTGTGTCCTCCTCATCTCTCATAAGTGTCTCTCTCCTCCCCGCCGGCTTCTGTCGTATTCTGATTTCTTCCCGGTTACCGAGGAGCATATTCATGCAACCATCATCAAGCGAACAAAGCAACACGGAAAGCGCCGCATGGAAATCGCGTAACGTGGTGAAATGTGTGCGGCGGCGCCGGTGTCGACGGCGACGCAGTGCGGGAGACAGCCTGCCGGCGCAGGGGAGATCACCAAGGACGAGGGTGGGAAAGCAAGAACCATAACAACGACGGTTTGCTAATGTTCTGATGTTGGCGCACGTGCGTTCTGGAATCGAGCGTGTACAAGACTTCGTAGCAAGCGTCGCTACCTAGCCGAGGGTGCGGTTTCCGCTCCTTTCAGTGGAACTGCGGCTGCTTGTCCTACTACTAGTGCTGCTACTCGCCTACTTGCCTCGATGAAGTGTACGTTTGTGGTTGTATGCGCGTTCTCCGTAGCTGCGTAGAACTTGATCGTCTTGCTGCGAACGCAGACACGGAGGCGCAGCCGTAAAGCACCTCTATTGCAACGAAGATCATGTGAGTAGTGTGCGGATGGTCGTGGCAGCCTATACCCTTGGAATCGTGTGAGCCGAACAAGGAAAACGGTGGTGCGCTGTCTCTTACTATGCAGCCTCTGTCACTGCGACTGACCCGCGCATTTCTCTTTTACGCACCTCTCGTAGTCCCTCTCGAAGAGCGCCTCTTCGTAGGCTTTTGCGCGCCCGAGCGCTTTCTGAAGAACGATGTCCTCAGCGCTGGGAGAGAATCATCCTCCACCTTCCCTCCCCAACCACCACCGCACACGTGCACCGCACAATCAACGTCTCACTATTGCAAGTGGCCTTCTACGAGCACACAGGGCTCCTCGCAGTTCCGCACCGCTTAAAATGCTGCACTCAAAGGCGGGCATCGTCGTGTTCATCACGGGTTACGGTCCCTTCGCCAGTGTGAAGGTGAACCCCAGCTCCGACATTGCCCTTCGTGTCGTGGAGGACCTGAAGCGCCACCCCGGCGTCGCGGAGGTGCGCTACACGGAGCTCGATGTCAGCGTGACCAGCGTCGCGGCGTACTTTGAGAAGGTGGAGAGGGACATTGCCGACATCATCGCCGAACACGGCGCCGTCCAGGTGAAGATCCTTCTCTGCCACCTAGGTGTTCACAATGACACAACGGGGCTCATCCGCGTCGAGGTGCAGGGCTACAACGAGCTGTTTGCTAGCGTCCCTGACGTGGACGGTAAGGTGCTCAACCACGAGCCCATTGTACCGGAGGACGGCACCATTGAAGTATTTCACGAGAGCTGGTTCGGCAAGGAGGGCACGCCGCAGCTCGAGAAGCTGGAGCGCTTGATTCAACAGGTGAACAACACCATTGCCGAGTCATGGCATCACTCTGTGACGGGTGCCGTGACCAGCAATGAGGTGACATCGGCGGACGCAGACAGAAAGGACATGGTGATGCCAGCGTTTCAGGCGCCGAGCTGGGCAATTTCGCGCAACGCAGGGCGCTACCTCTGCAACTGCGCCCTCTACCACGCACTTCGACTCCAGGAAAAGAATCCGGGTGTCGTCTATGGCATCTTCATTCACGTTGTCGATCCGATTCGCGGCAAGACGGAGATCGAGGGCGGTCCCATTGTGGCTTACAACCCAACGACGATGGTGCAGTCGGTGCAAGTGCAGTGTCTCATGCACGGACTGCTGTCTTTGATGACCATGTGAGGAAGAAATCGTTAGCAGCGAAGGAGCGGGGCGTTTGTTTACGCTCTTTCGCCCCATCATCGCCCTCATGCTCGGGCCAAGTGGATGGACAACACGTCACAAGGAAGCCGCACCACCTTTGTGTTCTGCGCGGCGGCGTCCTCCGTGCTTGTTCACGTCGGCTGAAGGCCGTTCCGCGCACCGTTAGCGCTTTCTCCTATGAGTCTTCTGAGCAGAGTATCACGAAGGGGCGTCGCTTCATTTTTCCTACACCCGAAAGAGAAACAAAATAACCAAGGCGGCATATCGTCTCTGTTGACGCGCCCGTTTCATCCATCAGGTGCGCACAGACGCACAGCTGCACACTTGAGCAGCCATCAAGAGGCTACATTGGCGCTCCACGTCTTCACAGCCCTCAGAAGGCGAACGGATGAGCCTCTTTTCCGATGATGTTGCGGGCTCACCTTTTCGCGTAGAGCGCCTCTGCACATCCTCTCGTTTTTGAATTGACGTCATCTGCTTACTGCACCTGGAACGGCACTTTGTGCAACGTCTTTCTCTGTTTCTCCCTGCCCTTTCATCTTTTGCCCTAAATCGCCTCTGTTTGTGGTGTGTGTGTGTGTGTGTGCCCGAACCAAAACTTATTCGTCTTCCATGCACGCCAAGGGCTGCCGCTTAGCAGGTGGCTTGTCGGTCGTTGTTGTTTTTAGGTGTTTCTGTTGTGCCCCTCCTCCCTCCCCTTTTCATTCCTAGCATCCTGAAATCGTAGCGGTGCTCGTGACCTTGCATGTCTGCATTCTGTCTCGTTTTGGGTGCGTACGTACGCCGTGTATCTATTTTTCTCTCTACCTCGCCTTGCTCGTCCCCGAACCCCTCCCCCTTTTTTCGTTTTTTTCCCGCGTTGTTGGAGAGCATCATCCTACACAGCGAAAGCAAAACACACAGAGAGACCAGCGCCTCGAGGAGACCGAAGAGCCACTGCTGTCGTTCCTGCCAAGGAACACTTAAAAGGAAAGGAGCAGCCGTGTAACGTGAAACGGGCACGAGACGGAGTCGAAAAGGAAGAAGAATACCCTCCCCCGCTCCCCCACACGAAAAAGAGAAGGTTTCAGGCATTTTGTACCCCGCTGCCTGCGGCCCGCTCCGCCTGCCGTTGTTTCCCAGTTCAAATACACCCCCCCCCCTCCCCCACCACCACCACAGTTGCCGCGTCGTCTATACGAACGGCAAGACCCTCCCCACTTCCCGACACACACACACACACACACACACACACACACACACACACACACACACACACACACACACACACACACACACACACACACACAAACGCGCAGGCATAACGGGGATAGGGGAAAGGCAGCGAGGGAAGGCCGAGAATCTCCCTTTTGCGTTTATATACGAGGAAGGCCTGGAAAGGTATTCTCGTGTAGCAGGGAAGGCAGCAATTCCTTTGCAGAAAAAAAAGGGGCACACGTCCGCGCAAACTCAGCCGCTCATCAGGCAAGCAAAAAAAAAAAACGAAAAAGAACAGCGAGGTTTGGTCGGCGTTAGTCGTTGCGGCTCCCTGCCGTTTCCCTAGCCCACATCGCCGCTCACGCACAAAAGAAAAAAAACGGGAGCGGTGGCGCAGTGAGGAAAAACGATCCGAAGCGCACACCAAAGCGCGTAGAAGAGGAGGGCTACCAGGCCACCGAGTTGGCGTGCGCGAGTGTGTATCAGCGGTCGCGGAAAGACAAGAAAAGTGAGAAAAAGAAGAGGCCGATTCGGAGTCCTGATAAACTTTGGGGACGGACTAGCGTGCTACACGGCGTGTGCGACACGGCAATAGAGAAAGGAGGAATCTCGTATATATATGCACCAACAAATAGAACGAAAAAGAGAATTAGCAAAGGTGTCCTGAGCAGCGAAAGGTTGAAGAGGCCTGCCTCTTTTTTATGCCTGCGCCTGTGTGTGTGTGTGTGTGTGTGTGTATGGGTCTGTGTGTTTCTAGGTTTTACCTGTCGCTTCCCTCTTGCTCGTGCTGTTTTTCTCACTTTCCCTTCATTTCCGCCGTTCTCTCGTTGTGTTTGTTTTCCGTTCGTTTCTCCTTTGACCATCACCTCTCACTTCACTTCTGTTTGCTTTTTTCCGTTTGCCTTTCCTCTCGTGACCGCGTCTCTCTTACTATTATTAGTAGCCGTTTAAATGGACTAGTGCCTGTCACACTGACTCTCTTCCTCCCTCTGTGATACCAACATCTCCTCTTTCTCTCCCCCCCCCGCCCCGCCCCGCCCTCTGTCTTGGACGGCTACCTCACTCTCTATTTTTTGTTCGTTTGTGTGTTCAGTACTACGAATTGAATTTCCCTGCTGCTCAACGGACTTGATATGATCGCTGTGGACTCTTCTTTCCATGTGCTTGTTGTTGTTGCTTCCCTTTTTGTACTTTAAAATTTTTTTTTGTATATCACAACGCAGCCGTGGGTTAAAGAGCAGGGGACGACTTTGCTGCGCTTGCGAGACAGGCGCCGCTTTCTAATTGCACCCTTTCTCCCTACTCAGGTCTTAGGGAGTGGTTGAACTCTGTTGCTGTTGTATTGGTGTGGGCTCTCGTGCGTTGGCCTCTTATCAGCTTTGTTGATTAGTTCTGACCTGTAAAAGCGAAGTGTGTGCAACCGGCCAATTTGCCGCAAGAAGTTGCATCTTCCTCAATCGCCGATCTTGCGATTTTCTTGGGCTTTCGCTATTTGTTTCAAATTTTTTTTCTACTGCGAGTTCTTTCCGGGTCATCACCTCTGAACTTTATTTCCTCTGGCGCCCCTAGCCTCCACAAGCGATTCCGTTTCTCGCGGTCTCTCTCTACCTTACGATTTCTCTTTGTGTGTGTGTGCCTCTGTCTTTCCTTTTCTGGTGAGCTCCTCACTCGTGAATCCGCACTTGCTTTCTGTTGTCTCTGCGCTCGTTGCCTTTTACGAGTCTCGGCGTATCGAGAGCGGTGGTCCATTCATCGCATTCTCTGCTATGAGGAGGAGGGGGTGGTTACCGCGCTAGAAGACAACGAGCAAAGAGGTGGGAACAGCCAAGCAAGACCGACGCGAATCCCGGCGTGTGTCGAGGTTTTGTTCGTTTTTTCTTGTGGTGCGTGCACTTTCAGCTTGGTATTGTCGCTCGAAAAACATCACTCTCTTTTTTTTGTTGTTTTCTTCTTTGCCAGCTGTGTATGTGTGTGCTCTCTCTCTTTGAGGCTCGCGTCCCCGCTGCTTGGCCTCCTCCACGCAGCATCATGATGCCATCGCCACCCCCTCACGTGCCTTTTGTCGAGTACGTCCTCAAGGCAATCGAGCATCCGCCGTACATGTATGTGGCGAAGCTTGCTGCGTGCTGTACGATGCTCTTCCTTACACGTGAAAACCCCGAACTGCTGCAGGAGCTGTGCCACAAGTGGGCGACTCGCTTTGCGCAAGACCGACTCCGTCTCATCCAGCATATTCGCAAGCGTGCTTCCTACTGCATCGACTCCCCCGATCCCACCTCACACCTCGGGCGCGATGAGAAAGACTCTAGCGAGGACACTTCTGGTGACGGATGTGCGGCGCACTCATCTGAAGATCACACTGACAAGCGTAGTGTGGCGGCCGGAATGTCCTGCTGCGACCCGGACAAGTCGGTGGAGCACTTGCTGTCCATTCTCAACACACTCGTACCCATGTACTTCTCGTGGAACTGGCACCGAGCCGACTACGTGATTCAGATCAACAAGGAGTACGAGGTGTACGTGCGGGAGTACGTACTGCCTATGTGCGCCGATCTTGCCCCCGATGAGGGTGCCGATGACGTGGTGCACACGCCTTGGCTGCTCCCTCCGCACACCTACCTCGAGCCAACCGAGAGTCTGTTGTCCTTGGACACATTTGCGTCAACGGTGGCGCCGCGCCGTTGCGTAGGCTCGCCGCATCGTCCGAGCTACGCTGCTAGCACCTCTGTGGGCGAGACAGCCCCCAACAGGCACGACATTGTCTCCGCTAGTGGCTCGCCAATGGCTGGCAATGCTAAGATGGACGGGTTCGATTTTCCCACTCTGCAGCAGCAGTTCACTTTCAGATCGGTTAGCAAGAGAAAGCCGTCCGACGCCATTGCGACCGCTCCCCTCCCAAAGCTCTCGCCGACATTCGGCAACACGTTAACCGGCGACGCAGCGTCCTCCTCGTCCCCAAGCATGAGACCGGTCAGTGCACATGCCTGCGACACCGCCACAAGGAGTGGCTTTACCCATACTATGTCACCAAACGTCATGTCCGCCCGCGCCTTCAACGCCGCGGCCGTGTACGGGCTGCGGTTTTTGACGCTCAGCAACTACCGCGAAGCACTGCAGCGCAACACAAAGGGTCTTGTGATCGTCTTTCATGCCAAGTACTCGGCCAAGAGCAACGACGTGATCGACATGTTCCAGAAGATCACAGCGAAGCGGCTGCTTGATCCGATGCCGACCATAGCCGTCGTCTATGCCGTAGCAGAGCCAGAGCTGTCAAGCCTGTACAAGGTCAGCTGGTTTCCAACCATTGTGTATATTCCTCCCATTCTGCACCAAAAACAACGCCACCAGAATCCGAACGCCGGTGCGCACACTCGCACCGACGCCGAGGACGAAAACAAGTGCAACGCCGATACCGACCGGAAACGAGACGCCGATGCGGGCACCTCCACAGCCGACGCAACACCCTTGTCGACTTCGTTGGTACCAAAGGCCCTGGCCAAGGCCTCAGCGCGTTCCACACAGGCGCCATCGGCGCCGTTTCGCTGCGGCCATTCTCCCGTTGTTGATGCAGAGTCCCCGGCCCTGCCTCACAACGAAGAAGAGCCTTCGCATCGCACAAACGGTGGCGGCGGCAATGCATCACAAGGGACGACTGCCACGCCAGGCACTAACCAAGTTGCGAGAGCGCCGCAAAACACTAGTATGAGCCCGCGCCCGTGCACACCGACACGGGGCCGAGGTAAAGCGTACAAGATCGTCGGCGACGTGCACGCCGCGTCAGGGAGACATACGAGCGCGTCGCCGAGCATTCAGCCAGATGCACCCTCACTGCTGGCGCAACGGCCCGACAAACGGACCGCAGCTTCACCACGGACGCCGACGGAGATCCTCTTCAGTACCTCCGTGGGGGAAAGCGCTCGAAACGAGTTCATGACCACGCCGCCGCAGTTTAGCAGCAGCAGCAGCACCAGAGCGAACTTCAGCGCCCAAGGCGGCAGCGTGGAGGATAGGGTGCAGCCGCTGGCAGAGGACAGCGGAGTGGCGGCGAGTGACTTTCTCGAGGGCATCCTGGACGGCGGGGACTACGTTATCTACCCCTTAGATGGCGTGCAGACAGTTCCTGCGCTTGTAGAATGGATTAGCTCTCGCGGGGCAAGTGTCCCACGACTGCGGAAGATGAAGGAATTCTTTACTTGCATCAAAACCATTCGTCAAGAGGAGAAGTTCAAGCGTTACCGAGAGCTGTACTCGGCAGTGGTGACGCTTCGTCGCTTGCAAGGCATCAAGGAGGACTTGAGTGTTACCGGGAGCGGTGGAGCTGGTAGCACACATACACCTCTCCCGTCGACACTATCTCATCAGCAGCCGCCGGATCAGCCTCTCTTCATTTTTCTGGGTGGCGGTATGGCCGCAGGCAAGACGACAGCGGTGGCGGCTCTCGCCAAAAGCAGCTGGTGGGAAAGTCACAAAGAGCAGAGCGTTGTCGTGAATGCCGATGAGTTCAAGCTGCCACTAGAGTGCGAGATGTCGTCGTCGGAGGCGCACACGCACAGCACTCGTGCTGCCGAGAACCTCCTTGTGAAGGCGATCAACCAAGGCCGCAGCATCGTCCTGGACGGTACCATGATGTGGAAGCCGTTTGTGCAGCAGGTGGTCGCCATGGTGCGCGATGCCCACCTCACACTCTTCAAACAAGGTCCCGGCTACATCAACAAGACGCAGATGGAAAAGTACTTTGTAGCCGAAAAAGCTCGCCAACCGGCCCTGCCGATGCCGTACAAAATTCTTTTCCTCGGTATCACCGTAGAGGTAGAGACGGCCGTTCCACGCGGATTTCTGCGCAAGTTTCAAACCAACCGCGGTGTCCCCATCTCGGTTCAGCTGCGCTCCTTCAAGCTCTTTGCGGAAAACTTTACGGATTACGTTAGCTTGGTAGACGAGACAACCCTCTTCAACAACAATGTCTTTGTGAAGCTGGAAAAGGGTGAGTTGCCCCCAGTGCTTGCCGAGTGTAGCAGCAGAACAAACGGCAAGCTGGTCGTGCACGACGACGCAGCATTTCAGAATTTTTTGCGGCAGCAGCAGATCAACGACGACGCCGATAACGTGCTCGAATTGTACCCGGCGACTCCGGCAGAGCAGTGAAAAGGCGCGCACAATTGGGAACATGAAGGCAGGAGAGCCGGACGCTTTCTTTTTTTCTCTTTTGACCGGACTGCTCGCTTATTCCGCGAACTCTTTTCCGAACTTTTTCGACGCTGGTCAAGGAACTGCGTGTGACCACACCGCCCAAACAGTTCCTTTATTCGCTCTCTTGGCCACCAGTACGTCAACCTCCTGATCGCGTCCCGTCAACGCTGCTTCAGATAACTCATTCGCCGCGGCGGAAAAAAACCCGTGGTAGCCCTGTTCCCCACTGCCACTCAACACTATAAAAACCTATGTTTCAGTCCGGTCGTGTGGGTGCACCTTGGGCAGGAACTGCTGATGCCGAGCTCTCGGGCACTCCTTCGCCTGGTTGCCTCGGCCTCTCCGTCCCAGGCCAGCAGGTGTGTGCGCCAGTCCCCGCGCACGAATGTGGGTACACCCGAGTCGATCATGTCGGGTACCACTGACCCCACTCCATTCGATCCCTCTCTCCCGCCGTAGGAAGCGTGCCATACAGGTGTGGGCTGTCTGCGGCTGTTGTCTCGATGGCGGAGAGGGCGGCGCGCTGGGCAGCGTCTCCAGAGCTGCTTCCAATCGCGTCCGCTCTGGCGTGCGGAGCGCTGCGTATTCGGCGTCACCAGCAGGGCCCGCCGTCGTGGGTGTTGTTGGCTGCAGTCGTGCATTTTTGCCGTGGGCTTGCGGGCCACCTGGCAGGTGTGCGTCTGCGCGGCGGCGTCGGCGGTGTGCCGTGCCGTGGTGTTGCGCTTAGGTGTGCAGCCCCGAGGTGGCGTGTATGCGGCCAGCAGGGACGTGGCAGCACAGCCGCCACGCCGCTGCGTCGCCGTTGTCGTTGGGAAGAGGGGGAGGGTGTACAGAGCTGTGCCCGTGCCGTGCTGTGTGAGCGCGGAGACGCCAGCGCCGTGCCTCCTCTCTCTTGCTGCACCGGGATCCTGAGAGGCTGGTACGCCTGGTGCCCCGTGGGGGTGAACTGCGCGTCTTGCGGAATGCAGGCCCCTGTACCGACGCTTCGTGACGGGCGCGGGCCAGCCAACAGCGCTGTGCGTCGCTGCGCCCACTGCAGCTGCACTGCGTGCGGCGCTGGCGGGGCCACGGGCTGTGCCCTGCATCAGCGCCTCGCTTGCCAAATCAGAAAGCAGGAGGTAGTGGACGTATACCCGTTGAATCGCCGGCAGAACTCGCGGTGGGCCGGCACCGGCGTGCCCGTGCCCGCGAGCCTCTTCGGCGACCTCGCTAGCCCAGCCCTGCCCGCGGACGCCAAGGGTCGGCAACCGTACCCGAGGGCGTGCGGCAGGCTCTTTGCCTGCGGTCCATGATCGGTACACTGGACGCTGGGATCCCACGGCGCGGTGTGGCCGGCGTCATCAGGGGAGACGGATGAGCGCGGCAGACAGACTGAATGAGATGCACGCCGGGTGTGCGATGACTGTGTCCGGGGCGCGGCGACGGCGCAGCACCGCCGAAGCGGTGCCAGAGCCGATCAGCGATGGGGAGGGGCGGGGGAGGCGATGCAGCGGGTGCCAGAGGAAGGTAGCGGAAAATGCCTTCCCCTCCCCTCCCCGTCCTATCTCCGCGTGGCCCCCTCGCCTGCGCTCCCGTGTCTCCCTCGCTGCCGCTGCGGCGCGTCTGTCGCATCCGCCGGCCCCACCCCAGCCGATGTGCTTGCCTTGCGTGTATGTGCCAGCCAACGGCCCATGTGCCCCCGCTGCGCACGCGTCGCCGTGTCACTTGGCTGTCTCTCTTTACCACTGCCTCCCCCGCCTCTCTCTCCCCGTCTCTCCGCCGTTCTTCTCGCCCCTTTTCACTGCCGCCCACGCCGCCCATCCCTCTACCGCCTCTCACAACACACCCGCACACAACCGACCGCCCAACCACAACGCGTGCGCGCACACGCCACCGAAGCGAAGACATCGCGTCGCCACGCCTCGACTCTCCTCCGCTCTCCCATCTGCCCCCTCCCTCCTCGTCCGCTGTGCTGCGCCATCTCGCCCACCCCACCCTTGCCGTTGCCTCTCGCGTCTGCCTCGGCGCCGCCCCTCTCAGTCCCTCGCTGCTTGTCAGTCTGCGCCCATGACGTACAGTGTCCCCCTCGTTCTCTACGTGGCCCTCCAGTTCGTGGCGTTCCTTCTGGTGCTGGTGGGAACGCCGCTTTACATCTTTCGCGTGAATCGACGAAACAATTTCGGTCAGTATTCCTGCTTTTCGTTGTGGGGATTTTTGTATAACTGCAGTTACCCTGAATACTACGCAGGAATCGAAGTCTTTTCAGCGTGCCCTCTGCGCATGCGCCAATTTCGCGCTGCACAGGCGTTTGTTATCATCTCCATTATTGTTTACTTCGCAGCATTCATGGTTGGGTTGCTTCTGATCTTCTGCTGCCCCTGCTTGCGTTGGGTCTGCCTGGCCCTCAACATTGCTGGCGCGGTCACCTTGTGCGTTGTGTGGGCATTGGTGGTAGAGATGTACACCAAAGATGCTACCCAACTTTGCCGGAAATTTAAGCGAGGTGCATCTTATAGTTCCGCCTTCGTTCTCTTTGTGCTATCCTGGATACTGGATATCATCAACATAGTCATCCTGCTGCTTCCGTGCACGGTCCCGGCCACTACAGCGAACGAAAAGCCGAACTCGCCGACAGCGGAAGAGTAGGATGGAGGTAACAGGACGGAGAGGAGGGCGAGCTTGATAGCGGTGCGGCCCCTCCACACCGGCGTCCTCGTGGTGGTTGGCTGCTGTCAGCGAGGATGAGGGTGCGAAGGCTGCGGGTTCCCGTGTCTGCCCTTCGCCGGCCCAGCCCTCTCGCTTCTCTGACGTGTGTCCGTGCGTGTGCGGCACGCCGTGCATAGGCACCGCTGCCGAGGGGCGATTGCAGCACTTCCTGCATGCTTGCGTGTGGTACACGGCGTGTGCGTGTGAGCAGGCGCATGCGCCCCTGTGACCGTCCTCCCTGTCGTTCCGTGAGCGGCCCCCGCGGCCCTCCCTCACTAACGCTGCCGTTGTTCGCGTGTCTCTGTTTTCGTGCGTTGGTCGCGGGTGCCGCCCCGCGCTCTCGCTTTACTCGACGCTCGTCTCCCTCGAGCGCGCTCATGCTTGCTGTTCTCTTCTGCGCGCAGAGAGAGGCGTGGTGTGTGCGTGTGCGTGCGCGTGCCCCTCTGCGCCTCTGTTCGCTCCCCGCACCCTCCCTGTGCGCGTGTGCTGGCGGAGGCGGCTGACTGTGGCGACGACGCAGGCAGGGGCAGCAGCCGTGCGGCAGGGCACGCGCATACGCACATACACGCGTACACGCATATACACGCGGGCAGGGGACTGCAGGCGAAGCGGGACGGGAGAATACGCGGCGGTACGAGCGAGTGCGAAGGCGGAGCGGAGCAGAGGCGGGGACGCTTTCCTGCTCGCTCCTCTGGCGTCTGGCTCGAGTCCGTCTGCGTGTGCGCCCCCTGTGTCGCTGCGTCTCCTCGCCTCTCTCTTGTGCGATTTGTTTCGATCTCTTCGTTGCTGACGCACACCACCGAATCCTCCCGCCTCCACCGTGGGGAGTCGCCACGCTGCATGTGACGGGATGCAGCGGCCTTCAGGGGACTGAGGGGGAGAAGCACGGCATGCAGGCAGACACTGCGGGGTCTCACACACCCCTGACCTGCGGCTGGGCAACATTCTCCCTCGGCTCGTGCGGCGTGTACGACGACCACCCCCTGCTACGCACTGCTGCGCCGTCCCCACCGACAGAGGCCACGGCCTCCGCCCCTGGAGCACGACCCTGAGGGCGGCCCCGCTGGGAGCGCGGCGTGCAGTGCGGCCCGGTGCGCGTGGCGCCGGTGCAGCGGCAGGACGGCTCGTCCTCGACGACGCGGATGTGGCCGCCGTGCCACAGGGCGTAGGGGCGCCGTGGCTGCAGGCGCGCATGTGCCGGCTTGTGCGTGGTGGAAGGGAGGCGGTGAGAAGCAGGTGCATGCCTCACTGATTCGCACAGATATGCGAATCAGCACACCTAACCAAAAGCAAGACGGTGAATGCATATACATATATAGATGTCTATATATACATGGCTGTGTGTGTGTCTGCAATGACATCACCGCAAAACGCCTCGCATTGCGCTGTCCTCGCGGACCGCTCGCTTGTTGCCCTCGCCTGACAGGGCGGAGGGCGTGCGTGCGCTTTTCTCTCCTCTCTTGCTTCGCCTCTGTTTGCTTTGCGGTACGCCTTCCTGCGCGCGTGCCTGCTCGCTATGACGCTTGCGTCCGTTGTCCGACTCGTTAAAACCAACAGCGTCACCGCCGCCGCTGCCGTCCCCCTCCTCCCCGTGAGGGCAGGGTAGGGGGTGCAGGCGGCGCTCTTTGCTGCTGCCCGTGGTGGGGCCGCGCCATGTGCGTGCCGGTATATATATATATACATGTGTGTGTGCATGTCTGTGTGCGCGCGCGCCCTCTGGCAGCGCAGCCGCCTTCTGTGCCGATGCCTCATCGTGTGCCCCACTCCTCTCTCTGCTGCACGTTGGCGCGCGGGTCATGGGTGCTTCTCGAGGAAGCGCGGTGATGCAGAGGCGCCCCCCAGCCGTGAGCGGCGCAGACTGAGAGGCACGGCGTGTAGTCTGTGTGTTGTGCGGCTGGTCGCCGGCGTGGAGCGCTGTTGCGACGGTCGGGTTGGAGGGCGATGGCGCCGGGACGCTGTTGCGCCGGCGTGCGGCGGCGGCGTGCGCCATGTCGCCATGGGGGCGGCCGTCGCGTCGCCGGCCGTGGCAACCGCTTGGGTGCCGCGCCGCGACCCCTGCATGACTGTCATGCTCGGCGGCAGAGCGCGCAAGAACGCAAGGCTGCTGAGGGGATGTCGGCTGCTGCTGGCGCCGCCCGCCCGCCCGCCGCATGGGGCCGCGCTACGGGTAAGGGCGCGGTGCCGGGTGTGTGCGAGCGCGTGAGTACGGGAAGTGGAGGGGTGTGGGCACTGGTGGAGGAGCACCCTCACGTGCTGCGACTCGCACCCCCGCACCCCTCGGCCAGCCGCGCACGCACACGGCGTCGGTGCTGCCCCTGTGTGCTGCTCTTCGTTTCCCCCTCCCCTCCCCGTCCTATCTCCGCGTGGCCCCCTCGCCTGCGCTCCCGTGTCTCCCTCGCTGCCGCTGCGGCGCGTCTGTCGCATCCGCCGGCCACACCCCAGCCGATGTGCTTGCCTTGCGTGTATGTGCCAGCCAACGGCCCATGTGCCCCCGCTGCGCACGCGTCGCCGTGTCACTTGGCTGTCTCTCTTTACCACTGCCTCCCCCGCCTCTCTCTCCCCGTCTCTCCGCCGTTCTTCTCGCCCCTTTTCACTGCCGCCCACGCCGCCCATCCCTCTACCGCCTCTCACAACACACCCGCACACAACCGACCGCCCAACCACAACGCGTGCGCGCACACGCCACCGAAGCGAAGACATCGCGTCGCCACGCCTCGACTCTCCTCCGCTCTCTCCCGCTCTCTCGCGTCTGCCTCGGCGCCGCCCCTCTCAGTCCCTCGCTGCTTGTCGGTCTGCGCCCATGACGTACAATGTCCCTCTCCTTCTCTACGTGGCCCTCCAGTTCCTGGCGTTCCTTCTGGTGCTGGTGGGAACGCCGCTGGACGTGTTCCGCAGTCAAGAGGATCCACTTGTCGATGTTTATTGTTACACCTTGTGGGGCTTCATGTTAAACTGCGGTAGGTTTGTGTATACCTCTAAAATCAGTGAGACTCTCTTCGACTGTCCGCAAACCGTGAAACGTTTTCGGGATGCACGGGGGCTTGCTGTCTTCAGCATCTTTGTCTACGGCGCGGCGTTCGTCGTAGGCCTTATTTTGCTGTTCTGCTGCAGTATCCTCCGCTGGGTTTGCCTGGCGCTGAACGCCGTTGGCGCGGTCACCTTGTGCGCTGTGTGGGCGGCCATGGCGGTGGTCTACAACACAGACGAGAACATGGTGTGTCCGAGCATGAAGACGTTGGGTATGCTCTTCGGCAGAGGGTTCGTTCTCTTTTTGATCGCCTGGATACTGGATATCGTCAACATCACCTTCTTGCTGCTTCCCTCCCTGACCTGCGACGCTGCTGAGGATAAGGAAGAGGAGCCACCGACAGCGCAGGAGTAGGATGGAGGCATCACGACGGAGAGGAGGGCGAGCTTGATAGCGGCGCGGCCCCTCCACACCGGCGTCCTCGTGGTGGTTGGCTGCTGTCAGCGAGGATGAGGGTGCGAAGGCTGCGGGTTCCCGTGTCTGCCCTTCGCCGGCCCAGCCCTCTCGCTTCTCTGACGTGTGTCCGTGCGTGTGCGGCACGCCGTGCATAGGCACCGCTGCCGAGGGGCGATTGCAGCACTTCCTGCATGCTTGCGTGTGGTACACGGCGTGTGCGTGTGAGCAGGCGCATGCGCCCCTGTGACCGTCCTCCCTGTCGTTCCGTGAGCGGCCCCCGCGGCCCTCCCTCACTAACGCTGCCGTTGTTCGCGTGTCTCTGTTTTCGTGCGTTGGTCGCGGGTGCCGCCCCGCGCTCTCGCTTTACTCGACGCTCGTCTCCCTCGAGCGCGCTCATGCTTGCTGTTCTCTTCTGCGCGCAGAGAGAGGCGTGGTGTGTGCGTGTGCGTGCGCGTGCCCCTCTGCGCCTCTGTTCGCTCCCCGCACCCTCCCTGTGCGCGTGTGCTGGCGGAGGCGGCTGACTGTGGCGACGACGCAGGCAGGGGCAGCAGCCGTGCGGCAGGGCACGCGCATACGCACATACACGCGTACACGCATACACACGCGGGCAGGGGACTGCAGGCGAAGCGGGACGGGAGAATACGCGGCGGTACGAGCGAGTGCGAAGGCGGAGCGGAGCAGAGGCGGGGCCGCTTTCCTGCTCGCTCCTCTGGCGTCTGGCTCGAGTCCGTCTGCGTGTGCGCCCCCTGTGTCGCTGCGTCTCCTCGCCTCTCTCTTGTGCGATTTGTTTCGATCTCTTCGTTGCTGACGCACACCACCGAATCCTCCCGCCTCCACCGTGGGGAGTCGCCACGCTGCATGTGACGGGATGCAGCGGCCTTCAGGGGACTGAGGGGGAGAAGCACGGCATGCAGGCAGACACTGCGGGGTCTCACACACCCCTGACCTGCGGCTGGGCAACATTCTCCCTCGGCTCGTGCGGCGTGTACGACGACCACCCCCTGCTACGCACTGCTGCGCCGTCCCCACCGACAGAGGCCACGGCCTCCGCCCCTGGAGCACGACCCTGAGGGCGGCCCCGCTGGGAGCGCGGCGTGCAGTGCGGCCCGGTGCCCGTGGCGCCGGTGCAGCGGCAGGACGGCTCGTCCTCGACGACGCGGATGTGGCCGTCGTGCCACAGGGCGTAGGGGCGCCGTGGCTGCAGGCGCGCATGTGCCGGCTTGTGCGTGGTGGAAGGGAGGCGGTGAGAAGCAGCTGAAGACAGTGTTAGCTATCAGTTACAAAACAATGGGCTCGCTCGAATGAGCAGTCCATCTTTTTCTCTCTACATATTATTATCTATCGGTGTGTGGCTGTGTGTGTGTGTGTCTGCAATGACATCACCGCAAAACGCCTCGCATTGCGCTGTCCTCGCGGACCGCTCGCTTGTTGCCCTCGCCTGACAGGGCGGAGGGCGTGCGTGCGCTTTTCTCTCCTCTCTTGCTTCGCCTCTGTTTGCTTTGCGGTACGCCTTCCTGCGCGCGTGCCTGCTCGCTATGACGCTTGCGTCCGTTGTCCGACTCGTTAAAACCAACAGCGTCACCGCCGCCGCTGCCGTCCCCCTCCTCCCCGTGAGGGCAGCGTAGGGGGTGCAGGCGGCGCTCTTTGCTGCTGCCCGTGGTGGGGCCGCGCCATGTGCGTGCCGGTATATATATATATACATGTGTGTGTGCATGTCTGTGTGCGCGCGCGCCCTCTGGCAGCGCAGCCGCCTTCTGTGCCGATGCCTCATCGTGTGCCCCACTCCTCTCTCTGCTGCACGTTGGCGCGCGGGTCATGGGTGCTTCTCGAGGAAGCGCGGTGATGCAGAGGCGCCCCCCAGCCGTGAGCGGCGCAGACTGAGAGGCACGGCGTGTAGTCTGTGTGTTGTGCGGCTGGTCGCCGGCGTGGAGCGCTGTTGCGACGGTCGGGTTGGAGGGCGATGGCGCCGGGACGCTGTTGCGCCGGCGTGCGGCGGCGGCGTGCGCCATGTCGCCATGGGGGCGGCCGTCGCGTCGCCGGCCGTGGCAACCGCTTGGGTGCCGCGCCGCGACCCCTGCATGACTGTCATGCTCGGCGGCAGAGCGCGCAAGAACGCAAGGCTGCTGAGGGGATGTCGGCTGCTGCTGGCGCCGCCCGCCCGCCCGCCGCATGGGGCCGCGCTACGGGTAAGGGCGCGGTGCCGGGTGTGTGCGAGCGCGTGAGTACGGGAAGTGGAGGGGTGTGGGCACTGGTGGAGGAGCACCCTCACGTGCTGCGACTCGCACCCCCGCACCCCTCGGCCAGCCGCGCACGCACACGGCGTCGGTGCTGCCCCTGTGTGCTGCTCTTCGCTTCCCCCTGCCCTCCCCGTCCTATCTCCGCGTGGCCCCCTCGCCTGCGCTCCCGTGTCTCCCTCGCTGCCGCTGCGGCGCGTCTGTCGCATCCGCCGGCCACACCCCAGCCGATGTGCTTGCCTTGCGTGTATGTGCCAGCCAACGGCCCATGTGCCCCCGCTGCGCACGCGTTGCCGTGTCACTTGGCTGTCTCTCTTTACCACTGCCTCCCCCGCCTCTCTCTCCCCGTCTCTCCGCCGTTCTTCTCGCCCCTTTTCACTGCCGCCCACGCCGCCCATCCCTCTACCGCCTCTCACAACACACCCGCACACAACCGACCGCCCAACCACAACGCGTGCGCGCACACGCCACCGAAGCGAAGACATCGCGTCGCCACGCCTCGACTCTCCTCCGCTCTCTCCCGCTCTCTCGCGTCTGCCTCGGCGCCGCCCCTCTCAGTCCCTCGCTGCTTGTCGGTCTGCGCCCATGACGTACAATGTCCCTCTCCTTCTCTACTTGGCCCTCCAGTTCCTGGCGTTTCTTCTGGTGCTGGTGGGAACGCCGCTGGACGTGTTCCGCAGTCAAGAGGATCCACTTGTCGATGTTTATTGTTACACCTTGTGGGGCTTCATGTTAAACTGCGGTAGGTTTGTGTATACCTCTAAAATCAGTGAGACTCTCTTCGACTGTCCGCAAACCGTGAAACGTTTTCGGGATGCACGGGGGCTTGCTGTCTTCAGCATCTTTGTCTACGGCGCGGCGTTCGTCGTAGGCCTTATTTTGCTGTTCTGCTGCAGTATCCTCCGCTGGGTTTGCCTGGCGCTGAACGCCGTTGGCGCGGTCACCTTGTGCGCTGTGTGGGCGGCCATGGCGGTGGTCTACAACACAGACGAGAACATGGTGTGTCCGAGCATGAAGAGGTTGGGTATGCTCTTCGGCAGAGGGTTCGTTCTCTTTTTGATCGCCTGGATACTGGATATCGTCAACATCACCTTCTTGCTGCTTCCCTCCCTGACCTGCGACGCTGCTGAGGATAAGGAAGAGGAGCCACCGACAGCGCAGGAGTAGGATGGAGGCATCACGACGGAGAGGAGGGCGAGCTTGATAGCGGCGCGGCCCCTCCACACCGGCGTCCTCGTGGTGGTTGGCTGCTGTCAGCGAGGATGAGGGTGCGAAGGCTGCGGGTTCCCGTGTCTGCCCTTCGCCGGCCCAGCCCTCTCGCTTCTCTGACGTGTGTCCGTGCGTGTGCGGCACGCCGTGCATAGGCACCGCTGCCGAGGGGCGATTGCAGCACTTCCTGCATGCTTGCGTGTGGTACACGGCGTGTGCGTGTGAGCAGGCGCATGCGCCCCTGTGACCGTCCTCCCTGTCGTTCCGTGAGCGGCCCCGCGGCCCTCCCTCACTAACGCTGCCGTTGTTCGCGTGTCTCTGTTTTCGTGCGTTGGTCGCGGGTGCCGCCCCGCGCTCTCGCTTTACTCGACGCTCGTCTCCCTCGAGCGCGCTCATGCTTGCTGTTCTCTTCTGCGCGCAGAGAGAGGCGTGGTGTGTGCGTGTGCGTGCGCGTGCCCCTCTGCGCCTCTGTTCGCTCCCCGCACCCTCCCTGTGCGCGTGTGCTGGCGGAGGCGGCTGACTGTGGCGACGACGCAGGCAGGGGCAGCAGCCGTGCGGCAGGGCACGCGCATACGCACATACACGCGTACACGCATACACACGCGGGCAGGGGACTGCAGGCGAAGCGGGACGGGAGAATACGCGGCGGTACGAGCGAGTGCGAAGGCGGAGCGGAGCAGAGGCGGGGCCGCTTTCCTGCTCGCTCCTCTGGCGTCTGGCTCGAGTCCGTCTGCGTGTGCGCCCCCTGTGTCGCTGCGTCTCCTCGCCTCTCTCTTGTGCGATTTGTTTCGATCTCTTCGTTGCTGACGCACACCACCGAATCCTCCCGCCTCCACCGTGGGGAGTCGCCACGCTGCATGTGACGGGATGCAGCGGCCTTCAGGGGACTGAGGGGGAGAAGCACGGCATGCAGGCAGACACTGCGGGGTCTCACACACCCCTGACCTGCGGCTGGGCAACATTCTCCCTCGGCTCGTGCGGCGTGTACGACGACCACCCCCTGCTACGCACTGCTGCGCCGTCCCCACCGACAGAGGCCACGGCCTCCGCCCTGGAGCACGACCCTGAGGGCGGCCCCGCTGGGAGCGCGGCGTGCAGTGCGGCCCGGTGCCCGTGGCGCCGGTGCAGCGGCAGGACGGCTCGTCCTCGACGACGCGGATGTGGCCGTCGTGCCACAGGGCGTAGGGGCGCCGTGGCTGCAGGCGCGCATGTGCCGGCTTGTGCGTGGTGGAAGGGAGGCGGTGAGAAGCAGCTGAAGACAGTGTTAGCTATCAGTTACAAAACAATGGGCTCGCTCGAATGAGCAGTCCATCTTTTTCTCTCTACATATTATTATCTATCGGTGTGTGGCTGTGTGTGTGTGTCTGCAATGACATCACCGCAAAACGCCTCGCATTGCGCTGTCCTCGCGGACCGCTCGCTTGTTGCCCTCGCCTGACAGGGCGGAGGGCGTGCGTGCGCTTTTCTCTCCTCTCTTGCTTCGCCTCTGTTTGCTTTGCGGTACGCCTTCCTGCGCGCGTGCCTGCTCGCTATGACGCTTGCGTCCGTTGTCCGACTCGTTAAAACCAACAGCGTCACCGCCGCCGCTGCCGTCCCCCTCCTCCCCGTGAGGGCAGGGTAGGGGGTGCAGGCGGCGCTCTTTGCTGCTGCCCGTGGTGGGGCCGCGCCATGTGCGTGCCGGTATATATATATATACATGTGTGTGTGCATGTCTGTGTGCGCGCGCGCCCTCTGGCAGCGCAGCCGCCTTCTGTGCCGATGCCTCATCGTGTGCCCCACTCCTCTCTCTGCTGCACGTTGGCGCGCGGGTCATGGGTGCTTCTCGAGGAAGCGCGGTGATGCAGAGGCGCCCCCCAGCCGTGAGCGGCGCAGACACCCACACGCCAACACGAGGCACTCACATGCGCACATAAAGGCGCCCACACTCGACCACTGGTGAGGCGCAATGCGGAGAGGCATTGCCGGCATCGGTGTTTGCGCGGTGGATGGTAGAGCTGGTGCGGCCGCGCCCGGATCTTGTAGGCTCTCTTTGTGTAGCTGTCTCTTGCCGGCGTCGAGTGGTGGGTGCGGCGGCGCAGATTCTGCGTTGTGGCAGGGCGGACACTGCCGTGAGTGTGTGTGCGGCAGGCGTGGCCCGCTGCCGTCACCGAAGAAGCCGTATAATAGTCTGGCAGGCCTCTTGGTTGGTGTGCGCGCGACGCACCCGGCGAGCGTTTTCGAGGACCGCCCCGTGGCTCTCGGACGGCTCGTGAGCAGATTGTCGGAGGCGGCCTACAAGGCGGAGATGCATCATACTGGCAAGAGGGATCGCGACGGCGAGGACCGCTGCGGCGACGCCGCGCAGCTGCTGACGGTGGGTGCTGGCACGCGGGTGACGGTCAGGACGGAGGGCGATCCCGCGAGCGGTGCCGCGGTGGCGCAGTCCGCCATGCACATGAAGGGCACTATCGCCAAGGTGAACGGCAACGCTACCTACATTATACTAATGGAGAATGGCGAAGTGGAACTCTCTGTGGCACCTGAGCGCATTGTGGCGCTGCAGGCGCGGAAGAAGCTGCTCCACAGCGCTAGGCTGGTTGCGCTGGTAAGCTGGGTGCGCTCCTGCGTGCACGACCCGCGCGACGTGGAGGCGATCGCGCTCGTCCTGTTCAGCCGCGGCTGGCGGGCGGAGCGGATGCACCTGCTGGAAGGCGTCGATCTCCTGCCGTTTGTGTTTGTGTCGAGGGTCGAACTGGACAGTATTAGCGAGAAGGCGCAGTGGGAGCGCGACCACCACAAGGCGATGCGCGTGCTGCGCCGCGAGCGGGTGAAGGATACGAATTTTCGCTATGCCGTGGCCAAGTACAAGGGCACCATGAGCTGCATTGCCGGCGTGCTGGTGGTTGGTTACGTGTTCACGGCGAACCTGCGCGCGTACCGGCGGCAGCAGCGGGGCCATCAGCTCCGGACAGCCATCGAGACCCTCTTGAAGGCTGCCCGGCGATCGAAGGAGGAGGGTGTGCTCGCGGCGGCCGACGAGGCCTTGGTGGTGAGGCGCGAGGATGAGGAGGCCCTTGTGCGCAGTGTGCTGACGCAGATGGCGCCGTCGCATCCCCGCATTGTGGCCCTCGCCGGTGGCTCTGGCGGCGGCAGGTGTGTGCCGTGTCGCCGCGCGGTACGCGTGGAGGGGGTGCCGCTGGTTCATGTCGACGTCGGCGGCACGGAGGACACCCTGCGCAGTGTTGTGAGGGCCCTGGGGGTGAGCAACGTGGAGGTGTGCGGCGACCTGCTGGGTTTTGTGGAGGAGGCCATGCGGGGCGCGACCGTGAAGGTGAGCGACGGCGTTCCGTTCTTGGTGATGAGGCTGCGCGAGGGCAGCGATCTGGGCAGGGTGTACGGCGAGGTGGTGAGCCTGGTGAGCGACTGCCAAGCCTGCCATATCATCCTGGAGGTGCCCGTGACGGCTCTGACCCCTTCGAACGTGTCGTTGCGGAGGCTGGACTTGTACTGCATTCCACCCTTCTCCCGCCGGCAGGCGTTCGCCTACACGGAGCACACGCTGGACGCGCTGGACCTGGTGTACTTTGTGGAGGTGGTGGGGACACGCAGCAGCGACGTCGACGAGCTGCGCGCTGCGCTGCGCCAGCGCGGCGTGGACCCGGTCACGTGCACGAGCCTCATGCTAGTGAGGGCGATGCGTCGGCTGCAGGCTGCGCTGGGACCACCCGGCTCGCCTGCTCGTGCGGCAATCCGGCAGCTAGCCTCGATGCCATTCGCCGACGGCGTGCGCGATGACGCCACTGGAGCGATGTCGGTGCTCGGGCAGCCATATGTGCAGGAGATGGTGCTGTACGATCCGGTGCAGGACGAGTGGCGGTTCGCGCAGCAGGTGTACCACACCGCGGCGCGCTGCATCTTGATCTAGTGTGTGTAGACGCGACCGGCGCGTGCGGGCTGGGCTGGGGGGGGGTAGGGGGGGCGGTGCCTTTGCTTCTGCTTGGGCGCTTGTGCGGAGGCGGATGTGGCTGCGCTGCCTGCACTGCCGTGTGTTGACGGGCAGCCGTTGGAGGCGCCGCCCACCGCACGGCGACGTGGTTGCTGACAGCTGCGTGCGAGTGCGGGTCTCTGCTTGATCACTTGCCGAGGGAGACCAAGCTGCGATGGGGGTGGGGGAGGGGGGGGGACAAGAGCCCTCGCCCGCTGCGGAGACTCCGCCGCCTGTGCTGGGAAAGCAGACGCGCATCGGCAAAAGCGATGCGGCTGACTCACGCGGCGCGTGGGCCGTGCACCGGCGGGGCCAGCGATACACGTGCATACACATGTATAGATATACGTGTGTATATATCTATGGAGAGAGATGTTTGCATGTGCGTGCGTATGCTCTGGCGAAGGTACGCCTTGGGCAGGGAATGCTGCCGGCCAGCTCTCGGGCACTCCTTCGCCTGGTTGCCTCGGCCTCTCCGTCCCAGGCCAGCAGGTGTGTGCGCCAGTCCCCGCGCACGAATGTGGGTACACCCGAGTCGATCATGTCGGGTACCACTGACCCCACTCCATTCGATCCTCTCTCCCGCCGTAGGAAGCGTGCCATACAGGTGTGGGCTGTCTGCGGCTGTTGTCTCGATGGCGGAGAGGGCGGCGCGCTGGGCAGCGTCTCCAGAGCTGCTTCCAATCGCGTCCGCTCTGGCGTGCGGAGCGCTGCGTATTCGGCGTCACCAGCAGGGCCCGCCGTCGTGGGTGTTGTTGGCTGCAGTCGTGCATTTTTGCCGTGGGCTTGCGGGCCACCTGGCAGGTGTGCGTCTGCGCGGCGGCGTCGGCGGTGTGCCGTGCCGTGGTGTTGCGCTTAGGTGTGCAGCCCCGAGGTGGCGTGTATGCGGCCAGCAGGGACGTGGCAGCACAGCCGCCACGCCGCTGCGTCGCCGTTGTCGTTGGGAAGAGGGGGAGGGTGTACAGAGCTGTGCCCGTGCCGTGCTGTGTGAGCGCGGAGACGCCAGCGCCGTGCCTCCTCTCTCTTGCTGCACCGGGATCCTGAGAGGCTGGTACGCCTGGTGCCCCGTGGGGGTGAACTGCGCGTCTTGCGGAATGCAGGCCCCTGTACCGACGCTTCGTGACGGGCGCGGGCCAGCCAACAGCGCTGTGCGTCGCTGCGCCCACTGCAGCTGCACTGCGTGCGGCGCTGGCGGGGCCACGGGCTGTGCCCTGCATCAGCGCCTCGCTTGCCAAATCAGAAAGCAGGAGGTAGTGGACGTATACCCGTTGAATCGCCGGCAGAACTCGCGGCGGGCCGGCACCGGCGTGCCCGTGCCCGCGAGCCTCTTCGGCGACCTCGCTAGCCCAGCCCTGCCCGCGGACGCCAAGGGTCGGCAACCGTACCCGAGGGCGTGCGGCAGGCTCTTTGCCTGCGGTCCATGATCGGTACACTGGACGCTGGGATCCCACGGCGCGGTGTGGCCGGCGTTATCAGGGGAGACGGATGAGCGCGGCAGACAGACTGAATGAGATGCACGCCGGGTGTGCGATGACTGTGTCCGGGGCGCGGCGACGGCGCAGCACCGCCGAAGCGGTGCCAGAGCCGATCAGCGATGGGGAGGGGCGGGGGAGGCGATGCAGCGGGTGCCAGAGGAAGGTAGCGGAAAATGCCTTCCCCTCCCCTCCCCGTCCTATCTCCGCGTGGCCCCCTCGCCTGCGCTCCCGTGTCTCCCTCGCTGCCGCTGCGGCGCGTCTGTCGCATCCGCCGGCCACACCCCAGCCGATGTGCTTGCCTTGCGTGTATGTGCCAGCCAACGGCCCATGTGCCCCCGCTGCGCACGCGTCGCCGTGTCACTTGGCTGTCTCTCTTTACCACTGCCTCCCCCGCCTCTCTCTCCCCGTCTCTCCGCCGTTCTTCTCGCCCCTTTTCACTGCCGCCCACGCCGCCCATCCCTCTACCGCCTCTCCAACACACCCGCACACCACCGCCCAACCACAACGCGTGCGCGCACACGCCACCGAAGCGAAGCATCGCGTCGCCACGCCTCGACTCTCCTCCGCTCTCCCATCTGCCCCCTCCCTCCTCGTCCGCTGTGCTGCGCCATCTCGCCCACCCCACCCCTGCCGTTGCCTCTCGCGTCTGCCTCGGCGCCGCCCCTCTCAGTCCCTCGCTGCTTGTCGGTCTGCGCCCATGAAGTGCAGTGTCCCCCTCGTTCTCTACGTGGTCTCCCAGTTCCTGGCGTTCTTCTGGTGCTGGCCGGCACGCCGCTGGAGATGTTTCGCCGAAGAGACGTTGTGCCGGGTGGCCCGCTGAGATGCATCAGTCTGTGGGGTTTAAACTGGACTGCTCTTCTCTTGACTACACCACTACGTTAGACGTTACGTTCGGTGCATGTCCCTCCAGCATCAAGCTGTTTCGCGCTGCAGGGGGTTGCTGTGATTTCTATTTTCCTGTACGGTGCGGCGTTCATCCTGGGCTTCATTTTGCTGTACAGCTGCAGTATCCTCCGCTGGGTCTGCCTGGCGCTGAACATTATTGGCATTGTCACCTTGTGTGTTGTGGGCGGCCATGGCGAGGCCTATCTCAACGATGATGGCCCACGGTGCTCGCGTCTTGGAAAGGACTACAAATATGGTCCGGGCTTTATACTCTTGGTGGTGGCCTGGATACTGGATATCTTTAACATCATCCTCCTGCTGCTCCCGTGCACAGGCCCGGCCACTAAAGCGAACGAAAAGGCGAAGGCGCCGAAGCGGAAGAGTAGGATGGGAGGTAACAGGACGGAGCGGAGGGCGACCTTGATAGCGGCGCGGCCCCTCCACACCGGCGTCCTCGTGGTGGTTGGCTGCTGTCAGCGAGGATGAGGGTGCGAAGGCTGCGGGTTCCCGTGTCTGTCCTTCGCCGGCCCAGCCCTCTCGCTGCCCTGTCGCGCGTGCGTGCACGCACCCGTACTCCGCGCACACGGCATCGGTGACGCGCCCGCCCTTCTTCAGCTACGCGCACCGCCGTCGCGGCGCGCGTGTTTCTGTTGTCCCCTCGCGGGCCGGTGGACTGCGTGGACGGAGACGGGCGAGGGGGAGGGTGCGAGGTGCCAGCGGAGGCGGTGGCGGTTGTGGGAAGAAGAGAAGGCGGCGCGTGCGCAGCAGCAGCGGCACGGCCGTGTGTGCAGGCGCATGCGCCCCTGTGACCGTCCACCCTCGTTCCGTGAGCGGCCCCGCGGCCCCCCTCACTAACGCTGCCGTTGTTCGCGTGTCTCTGTTTTCGTGCGTTGGTCGCGGGTGCCGCCCCGCGCTCTCGCTTTACTCGACGCTCGTCTCCTCGAGCGCGCTCATGCTTGCTGTTCTCCTCTGCGCGCAGAGAGAGGCGTGGTGTGTGCGTGTGCGCCCCTGTGTCGCTGCGTCTCCTCGCCTCTCTCTTGTGCGATTTGTTTCGATCTCTTCGTTGCTGACGCACACCACCGAATCCTCCCGCTCCACCGTGGGGAGTCGCCACGCCGCATGTGACGGGATGCAGCGGCCTTCAGGGGACTGAGGGGGAGAAGCACGGCATGCAGGCAGACACTGCGGGGTCTCACACACCCTGACCTGCGGCTGGGCAACATTCTCTCGGCTCGTGCGGCGTGTACGACCACCACCCCCTGCTACGCACTGCTGCGCCGTCCCCACCGACAGAGGCCACGGCCTCCGCCCTTGGAGCACGACCCTGAGGGCGGCCCCGCTGGGAGCGCGGCGTGCAGTGCGGCCCGGTGCGCGTGGCGCCGGCGCAGCGGCAGGACGGCTCGTCCTCGACGACGCGGATGTGGCCGCCGTGCCACAGGGCGTAGGGGCGCCGTGGCTGCAGGCGCGCATGTGCCGGCTTGTGCGTGGTGGAAGGGAGGCGGTGAGAAGCAGCTGAAGACCGCGTTAGTTATCAGTTACAAAACAATGGGCTCGCTCGAATGAGCAGTCCATCTTTTTCTCTCTACATATTATTATCTGTCGGTGTGTGGCTGTGTGTGTGTGTGTCTGCAATGACATCACCGCAAAACGCCTCGCATTGCGCTGTCCTCGCGGACCGCTCGCTTGTTGCCCTCGCCTCACAGGGCGGAGGGCGTGCGTGCGCTTTTTCTCTCTCTCTTGCTTCGCCTCTGTTTGCTTTGCGGTACGCCTTCCTGCGCGCGTGCCTGCTCGCTATGACGCTTGCGTCCGTTGTCCGACTCGTTAAAACCAGCAGCGTCACCGCCGCCGCTGCCGTCCCCTCCTCCCGTGAGGGCAGGGTAGGGGGTGCAGGCGGCGCTCTTTGCTGCTGCCCGTGTGGGGCCGCGCCATGTGCGTGCGGTATATATATATATACATGTGTGTGTACATGTCTGTGTGCGGGCGCGCCCTCTGGCAGCACAGCCGCTTCTGTGCCGATGCCTCATCGTGTGCCCCACTCCTCTCTCTGCTGCACGTTGGCGCGCGGTCATGGGTGCTTCTCGAGGAAGCGCGGTGATGCAGAGGCGCCCCCCAGCCGTGAGCGGCGCAGACTGAGAGGCACGGCGTGTAGTCTGTGTGTTGTGCGGCTGGTCGCCGGCGTGGAGCGCTGTTGCGACGGTCGGGTTGGAGGGCGATGGCGC
>RZOE01000114.1:0-21376 GCA_003992445.1 Leishmania aethiopica
GGATTCCTATACACGCACCTCAACATCAGGGCGAACCGCGCCAAGGCTTCTTCCGAGATGGAGCACCACATCCAGCAGACCGGCAAGACGACAGCGGAGTCGATTGTACTGGTGCGCGCGGACGAGAACAACAATGACACCTCCAAATCTGAGTAGTCACCGTTACTAGCAGCAGTCGTGGAAGGGGCAAAAGCCGGTTCAGAACACGCTGCGGGGAGGGCGCGCCAACGTCCTTGAGGTGGACAGGAATGTCTCTGGGGCGGCAGGACTCTAGTAAAACGCGACAAGGGTCGCGAGAGGTGTGCCGATTTTCACAAGAGGATGATCTTGACCGCGGTAGGACTTATTCGTTTCACAGAATTGTGCTTCCGTTTTTTTTTTTTTTTCGCTTTTTCAGCTCATTGTTCACGTTAACGTCCTTTTCTTTTCGGTTATGTATGGCTCCCTCTTTATGTCGAGTAGGCGAGGAAACAGCAACACCAGTAAAGTGGAAGTCAAAGCAGGCATTGGCACGCGCGCCTCTGGCCCCCTACTCCCTTATCCTCTTTTTTTTTCCTCCTCCTTATTCATCCGTTGCATACCCTAATGATGTGGAATACCACAGCAGTTGGTGCACAGGGTCCATTGCCCCCACCCATTGACCGACCTAGAGCGCCCCTCGTATCCCTGTCAGTGCCGAACTGCTTCTTGCGCTGACAAGGGTTAGGCACCTGTGATGTGGGGAGGTCAGTGCCATGTATTGCCTATGATGCCCGCGGTCATGTCCTGGGTGACGTTGCGTGGGAGACGCCTGCGACAGTGAACCTGCTTGTGCCATCCGTATGGTAGGTGAATTTCCAACGTGACTCAAAAGTATCTCACTCAGCCCTCGTTGCCTACTAGTGGTGGGCAGCCTGAGATGCTCCGAGGGGGCTGGGGGATGCACGGCGTCGCGATCGGCCTAACGCAAACAACTGCGAGAAAAATGACTGGGTAGAGTTTGAGGCAGGGCCCGTGCACGGATGGCTGAGTCGGCGCATTGCTGTAACGCGTGTCTACAGCTGCATCGCACCGCGCGAAGGGTCCTGAGGCAGGCCGGGGGGAGAGTGGAGTTTGGCACATGTTTTATGGCATAAAATGAAAGTCTTGAAAAAAAACAGATTATGGTCACCACTCTGATCACAATGGAAGCGTTTGCCCTGGATCAGGATGCAGCACCTACTCTTTGTGGGAAAGCCGAGAGCCTGCCGAGCCTGCCCTCGGGTACGGCTGCGGACTGTGCGTGCCGACGGAAAGGGCTGGGCTGGCGCTGTGGCGGAGTGGCTCGCGGTCATGATGATCAGGTTTGCACCGGCTTACTACGAGTCGTGTCAAGGATTCGAAACGTACACGCCTCCACCTCTTGTGTTCTGTGCTTTTGCTCCGACGCGGCGACGTCGAGTGTAGTCCCGGGCCGCGCCTGCGCCGTGTGCGGTGGGGCGGCGGTGGGCGGAGCGACGCCAAACGGTGTTGGGTGGCCCGGCTCCTTGCCGAATCCTCGATGCGGGCCTGTGTTCCGCAGGCCGAGAGGGGGGTGCGCATCCGGCCCCCCACAGGCCTGCAAGGCATTTAGTCTCCGAGGTATTCCGCATTGCGGCGTAGGCCCTCCCCCTCCCCACGCCACCGCCCATTCTGCATGTGCGCTGTGCGCGCCAGCAACGAGACAGGGTGACCGCTACCTCTGCGCGAGAGAGCAGGCCAACGTGTTGGTGAGGATGTACCTAGAAGCGTCGGCGCACCATCTGGAAGACACACCTGAACCACAGCAGTCCGGCTCCCGTCCTTACCGTTCGCCTGCGCTCGCGACTCCCATGGAGCAGTCGAGGAGCCCCCGTTTCCGTGCGGAGTCCCACAAATGTGTGTCCGACACCCTCCCGTCTTCATTGTGGCGGGCCCGCGGCGTGTTGAGCTCCACCCGATCCCCCAACCGCGCCGTCGAGTCCTCCAGACTCCCATGTGGAGAGTCGCCGCATCACATTGTGGAATGCCGCGGCCTGAGGCGCCTTGCTGCTCGAGCTCACCCGGCATGTACGCCGGCCACCCACCTCTTTCCTCCCCCTACCGTGTTAGCCGCAGGACGGACACCACCGCCACTGCCGTGGAGCAGGGCCCTGGGACGCGGCCCGGCGCAACTGCAGCCAGCCGGCCCGCCCTCGACGACCGGGATGTGGGCGTCGTGCGACAGGGGCCGGGGGTGAGGGGTGGTTGGGTGCACGTAGAGTTGTGGACTTGTTCATGATGGAAGGTGACGCCGAACCGCAGTGGAAAGATGTATTGTTTTTCTGTTTATTCAGTGGCGGCTAGGCTCTGTGTACGCGTGCCGTCTGCCTTTGTGCCGCTGGCCATTGCCGGAGGAACTTGATTCTGAGTTCGGGTGCTATGTCTGGCTGACAGAGATTCGGTTCGTGCGCTAGTGTTTTTTGTGTGTGCATGTTGTGTTTTTTTTTTTTTGAACGCTGTCTCGAATAGGCGCTGGAGGTCAACCTGGTTGAATATCTTCTGGCGTAAGTTAGGATAGCAAGATCGTGTTCGATTCTGGTTTCGGGAAAGCTATGCGAGGATATCTGGGCTCTAGGCGAAGAGAAGCGACGTCTGTCTCTCAAGGCATTTCTGTCAGGTAGGGAGGTCGGGCGTCCTGGTAGCAGCGGCCACCAAAATGCTTCTTCACATCGGCGAAACGTCAGCTACGCAGTGTGAGCTGATAGTGTCTGTTCGGCTACGTGCACTACCAGAGCGGCGTGAGAGCGATCGGGTTGGACTCTGGGTTTGTCGAAGCGGCGGTTTTCTCTCTCTCTGTGTGTGTGTGTGTGTGTACGCGTTATCTGCTTTGTGGCCGTGCGTGTGCCTGCACCGTTTATGATGATAAAGTCCTCTCTACTACTACTAGCGTCCGATGCGTCGCTGACGATCACCGTTTGAACTTCATCTTTCGCTCCGATCTGAGGGCGCACTTGCGTTGTCTGTCTGTGCGTGCGTGTGTCTAGGTGTGGCACTGGCCGCTGCTGTGTGACGTCACCCCAACCGCTGCTCATACGTCGTTGCCCATCGTATAGCGGTGATATTTGTGGACGGAGATGGCGCGCGCGTGCGTGCTGGTGTGTGTGTGCGCACGCTCTGCTGCGGGTAGCGCGCGGGGGCATGAGTGTTGTTGCTCCGCCTTGCTGGTACATCTCTCGTGTGGTGGGGTCTCTCTCAGATGGGACGCGTCTCTGGTGAGCTCGAAACTCTTATCGCACTGCTCTTCTTGAAGCGTGTGCCAGTGGGGGCTGCTGCTGTGGGCGCGTGCGGCTGGCTGTTAGGCCTGTGTCTCTGTCTTTCCCTCGCTCTCTTGTGTGTCCTGCCGTGTGCGCCGCGTGATGCCATGCAGGTATGCTCCTTTGTCGTAGCGCCCCGGCGCTGTGCCGACAGACATACCACACTCTATCCCAATGCTTAACTTACTTCAGCTGAGGGCGCCACTCGGTGACAATGTCGGACAGTGTGTGTGTGTGTGTGTGTGTGTGCTGTGCGCACCAGGGAATGGCGGCTGTGGTGGGGCCCGCACTTGTTGGCGGAGCACGGGTCTTTCACGGATGACAGCGACGAATCAAAGACAACATTTTTCCCTGTGCTGCCTGTGGCGGGAACCGCAGCACTGCGGTCTTGCCGTAGGGGCCGCAGCACGCGCAGGGTGCGAGGCATGTGCCTCTCTGCACGAATGCATCACTGCCAAGGATCGCTCCGATGTTCCTGCTTCGTTCTCTGCGCTCTCGGACTGTGATATCTTCGAACTCTGTGCACACCTTGCAAGGTGAAGCCTCTCTTTATTTTTTCCGATTGAGCGAGAATATGTGTCCGGTAAAAGCTCAAGACACTGATTTGGCCGTCAGGACATTCAATACCCTCCAAGGCAAGTCTCTGGTGCCATGGAGGCACCGGCGGTGTATTGCGTCAGCGATGCGGCGGCATCGCTCACATTAGCAGATGATTGGATTCGCGGTTTGTCGAGGCAGCGGCACCAGGCGATGTGCGAGGCGGGTGCTGTGTTCCCTGTATCGCGGGCACGCGCAAGAACAGAGGGCGATGAGGCTGAGACAGCCTCATCCTACAGAGACTCAGTCACCGGTGTTCCCACAAACCGACTTCAGCTCCACATGATGCATCGTCGGCGTCTATACAAGCAGTACGCGATAGACCTCTCTGTGTGGGCCGATACACACTCGTACTATCAACTCATGATGTGGTGCCATGATCACCATGTTTTCGTGCACCCTACTGTGGAAATGGTTCGACACCGCAGCGCGTTTCGAGAGCACGTTTTTCAGGTGAAGGAGGACGTGGACGCGTTCACCCCTCTTCTTGCGATCCCAGAAGACTTGATCATTGGTTTCAAGGACGCAAACACGGAGTCGAGCGACCCATCAGCGAGCAGCGACGACCGCAACAACCTCTATGACGCCAAGCGCGAGGCGGAATTTCACAAGCTCAACACCGGCGATAACAGCGATGCTGACATCTGCCAGTTTTTCTTTGCCTCTCTCGGGATGATCGTCTCCGACCTTATCACGGCCAAGAGCAGCCCACTAACGGATCCTCGGCACTTGTTCGCCGAACTGCTGAGTAAAGTGCCGACGCTGCAAAACGCGCCATACTTTGACGAGGAAGTGGTCTTCGACTCTAATGAAACCTGCCTTGCCGACGTGCTGCTGCAGATGATCCGCAACTACATCAACGGTGGCCCTCTTGTGAACAAGGTACCGTTGCATGAGCTACGCTGGGCTGTCAGCGCGTCGCTGTCGCACTCCACGCCGCTATCGATTGGGGCTGTGCGGTCTATCGGGATTGTCCCGGTGGTCCACCTCTTCCCACATGGCGGAACAGCGACCAATGCGTACGTGGTCGCGCGAACCTCGCGTGAAAAGTCTGCAGAGAAGATGGCCACCTTCTTCAGACAGAAATTCGGGTATGACTTCGAGGGACAGGCAACCGGCAAGTGGATCTATGTCGTCCCGGAGCGGCCGCTGAAGGCAGGTGAGGCGATTAACTTGCAAGCCATGGCACCAGTTTGCGAAAAGGACAGCGAGGCCGAGCAGATGTGGCGGCTGTCGTGCGGGACAGTGCCGGAGTCGTACATGTTGAGTGCACAAGCCTCCGCTCGGCAGGAGGCCGCGACACGCTTCATTGTTGAGCAGGGCGAAGCTCTGTGGAAGGCGTCGAAGGCGAAGAGACCGCTATAGGAACCTAGTTGAGAGGATCTCGCCCGGGCGCCGACGCCACTGCGCACGATGTTTTCTCGTGTTCTCTTTCTTCTTGCCTTTTCTGGGAGGCGTGCGGGCGACGGAAGCGCGTCTGCCGACTCGATCGTGACCCAACACGAAATAATGCTGCGCGCCTTGGCGCGGTTTTCCGCCACCTTGTCACGCTCTCTCGCTCTCTGGGTTCGTAGTGTCCCTAATTCCAGGCGCCGGGATGGAAGGCGCCTTGCGCCACCCGTGGTCAGTGTTACGCCTCCTCTTCTCGTGTGCAAGTGCTAGGCGCACGCACCTATGTGCACGGTCTTCTGCCGAGCTAGCAAGCATTTCACCTTGCTTCTAATGCCTTCAAACACCTCGCTCTTCCCTTCCTTACCACCTCACCCATTACACCTGCCGCGCCTTGCGTGCCACGGCGGTCGTGTCTCGCCGCCTCAAGTTTCAAAGAAGCGGTCAGCTCTTCTGTGTGCTTCGTCTTCATCGAGTGTCATCCACGCCGTTCAGCGCTTCGGTCAAGAGGTGAGCGCACACGCGACGAAAAAAAAAAGGTAGCTGAGCGGATCTTCACATTCTTGTAGGCTTGCGGGCATCCACGGTGGCATTCATTTAAAGCACGTGCGCCCTCAGGAACCGAGACGCACGCACACACGCACACACACGTGCACCAGTACATCATACCCTCCGCCCGTTTCTGCCTCTTACACGTGCCTGGCCTTTTCGCAGTTGTTTAGCTGCTGAGGGGCTGAGCCGTGCTGCTTATGTGGTGTGTGCGCGTGCATCCCACCCCCTCTCCTGCCGGCTCCTTGGGCGAGTTTTCCTTTCTTCTCCCCGCACTTCATTGCAAGCGCAATGAGCCATAGCCGACACAGTGAGAGGCGAGAGAGCCGCCGCGAGCGGCGGAAGGAGAGCCGCCACAGTGTCAAGAAGCACCACCATCACCGCAGCAGCGGCGGCAGCTCTCGACATCGTCATAATGTCATTAACGAGAAAAATCCAGTGCCACGCGACTTTCACTGCCACATTTGCGGCAAGACGCACTGGACGGTGTACTGCGATCGACTGCAGCAGCATCCGGAGAACTACCCGCTAATGGATGCCGAGCGGGGCTGCCGCCAGTGCGGTCAGCAGGGTCACTCGGCGTCGCAGTGCCGCATCAAGAAATACCTGTGCCGCGACTGCGGTGGCATGCACGACACTCGCGACTGCATCTTCTCCCACGTTGGCGAGGACTGGTATGAGTTCTATGATCCCAAGACCCGCCATGTCTACTATGCGAACTCTGATGAGTCTCAAATCCAGTGGAACCCGCCAACGCATCAACTTGACACCATCTACTGGTACTGTAGTCGGTGCCAGGTGATGATATCCGCCAAGTTCCGCGAGTGTCTTCTGTGTCACTCCATCCGCCCTGAGTCGAAGCAACAGGAGACGCTCACAACGGACTCGGGCTCCGACAGCAGCAGCTCCAGCTCTACCTCCAGTAACAGCAGCAGCAGCGATACCAGCTGTATCAGCCCCAGCAGTAGCAGCTCCGGCAGCGCTAGCAGCAGCGATAGTAGCAGTGATGACGACGACGAGCGAAGCGCCGCTGGAAGGCTCCGTGATAGGGCACCGTAGACTCATAAGGGTAATCGATCCAGATGCACTGTTTCTGAGCGCTGCAATCTGTTGTTCTTTTTTGAAGAGCTTGCTTTCACCACAAGCAAGGCAGGGGGGGGGGGGCGGGTGCGAGGTCAAGATGCAAGCACGGAGTTTGGAGACGCGTACACAGCCAACCTTCTGCCCTCTCCGCCTCCCTCGATGTCTCTCTCTGCATGTGTGTGTGTGTGTGTGTGTGTGTGTGTATGTGTGCGTGTGTGTGTGATTGCGAATCATCACGCGCTCGGTTCTTATTATTATTATTCTCTTCCCCCTTTTTTTTCTTGCGATTAACCACCACCACCACCACCACCTCTGACTGAAGCAAACACGCCAACGGTGAGCGAGGTGCGAGCGAGGCGGGTGGCACAGTACCCACAAACAACGCAAATAGTAAGAAGCACGGGGCATGTGACTCCTCTGCCTCTCCACCACCATCGCCGCCTTTTCTGCTGTTGCTGTTTGTTTTATATACCTCTTTCTCTCTTTCTCTTGTTCCATGACGCTTATGAGTTGGCATCTAACCCGCCCACCCTACTCTTTCTACACTCACACACAGACACAGACGCAGACACACGCGCGAAGAAAACAAGCACAACAGCAAACATCCACTGAGCAGCACGGGCGCTGCTCTCTTTCTAATTTTTCGTTTTCAGCCCAAGATAGACTTTGGCAGTGTGGCCTGGCCTCTGTCTTTAAAGGACTTTTGCTCTACTTGTGAGCATTGCGCCGTGGGTCGAAACCGTCCTCGACACCACAGTGTGGGCCTTTCCCCTCCCCCCTCCTCCGCTACATGCGCTGTCGATAAATCGTGTGACTCCCCTCTCCCATTGATCGTCTTGACCACCAAAGAAAGTGCGGGTATGGGCTTCTGCGAGGAGGGTAGGCGCGCGCGTGTGTGTATGTGGTGTGTTCGTGAAGGGCATCCGAGAGGTTGCACCCTGTGCAGATGCACGGCTTCTTTCATGCCCTGACCTTTTATTTCCTCCTTTTTCCGATGTGTATCTCTCTCTCTTGTTTTTTTTTCCCCAAAATGCCTGCCTCCATTCGCACATACCCGCTCCCCGCTCTCGTTCTCACAGTTTGTGTCAGTGACGCGTCGGGTTCTGGACACTGTAGCATGCCGGCGGCCTGCGTGTCGGCTAAGCCCAGCAGCTATGGAGTTCGTCTCGACAAACAGCGCTGTGGAACGGCGCCCGGTCGGTGTGCCGCCGTACCGGGTACCGCCCCTCTCGGGTCTATACCGAATGCGCTACTCTCCGCCCACGCCAGCTGGCACCTCATCCGATCGTCTCCGTACAGAGAGTGGTGTTGAGGGATCTGGTGACGCGGTTTCTGGCACTCGCCCTGCTTGCAGTGCAACCACTGGTCCCCTCGCCCAAGCTGGTGCAAACTCCGTTGCAGCGCTCCATGCGGCAGTCCATCAGCAGCTTCTCCGCGCGTCCTCGCTCCTTGATGATGCCATAGATTTGTTTGCCCTATACTCGTTATGCGAGGTGGAGCCGGTGCCGTGCAAGCTCTGCACCCTACACATGCAGGCGACGTTGAATACGTGCTCGTACCGTCTCCGTCAGTCGTATGAGCTACAAAAGAGGGGCGCAGATTCATCTCTACACTGCCTCACGAGAGACGCGGAGACTAGCGACGAAGTTGCCGCTCGATCGGCGACGGAGTCTTCGCCACTGATTCGCATCTTGCAGCAGGGCTGGTATGTCTTCTTCTTCCCGATGAGCGAATGTGGGCGACTGAAGGACAGCCTGCTGGTGTACGTCGGCGAGGCCTTGATTGCCGGCGACGTGGCTGAGTTCGACCTGACCAATGACCGCTGTCTACGACCCCTCAAGACGGCAACGACGGCGGCGGCATTACCTGAGGCAGTGAACGGGCCTCTCAGGGGCACGACAACGGCAGGGGCATCGAAGTCGACCTCCGCAACCCCACAACGCTGGAAGTCTCTTTTCTACTACGTGGTCAGCCCTGTCCCCGTGCACTGGGGTACGAGGGAGTCGGCAGAAGTCAACTTGACTATCTTGTGGCGCAGCATACCAGCTGCCTATCCAGAGCATCGCCAGAGGAAGAGGAACTTGACGCTTCTATACTCGTACTACTGCTCGCCGCGGGCGCCGGACACCTTCACGTGCCGCGCGCACTTCCCCAGTCATACTCGACTGCGGCTGGTGCGCAGCCCAAACTGCGACACTAAGGTGCAACTGCGCAGTCATGTGACCGAGCACATGGCGAAGGTGCACGTGGAAACCATGGACGGAAAGCCGCTAGAGATACACCGACACACGCGCGACTACGTCTTCGTGCTACAGTTCTTGTTAGGAGAGGACTCAGGGATTCTGGAGGAGTCCAGCGTCTTTGCGGCAGCTGCAGTAGCAACTGTGTTCCTGCTTCTTCTTTGGTTGTTGCTCACAAAGGACCTCATTCTGTAACTCGACTCTCTCTCAAGGCATGTGTGTGTGTTTGTGTGGGTGTGTCGCTGGGTACCTGTCTGAGGTGTCCTATCCTTCTCCCCGCCTGACTGCGCGTCACTGCCCTTTTTTGTGCGCCGAGAGAGCAAGTGTCGCCCACTTCCCCCCCCCCCTCTGCAGCCTTTTCTCTGTGTCTTTCTCGCTGTCCCGCACCGACAACTACCCTGCATATAAGCATGTTGAAGGTCAAGGCACTTCTTGGAGGGTGCAGTAGCCAGAAGGCAGGACAAAAAGCGGTACCCGTGCAAATGGGATTCCATGACAGCAGCAGTGTCACCGGTGCTTCCGTGGCCTTCTTGGCGGCTTTCGCGTGGTGTCCCTGTCATCCCGGCCATCTACAAAGCCCACTTACGCCTTGTCGCCAGTCCTTTTCCTTCGCATCTCTCTCCGCGATGACTGAGGTGAGGGGAGGGCCAACAGCTCACCGTGCGCGGCATCTCGGGGTCCAGTGCACCCCCCCCCCCCCCCACACACACACACCGCCACCCTTCCCCCGCGCAAACACACACACACACACATTATGTCTGTGTGGGGAGGAGCGAAGCAGCCCCTCCCCCTCCTGTCTCTGCTAATGCCGTACTACCTCCGGTAGTGACAAGATCCAGTGCCCACAACGTAGGGGAGTCAGTGCGATGTATCGCTGCTGATGCCGGCGGTGTAGTCGTGGATAGGGGCGCGGCTGTGAGGCGACCTGCGAGGCACTGGTGGGTAGGGTTTGAGGCAAAGGCCATGCTCTCCGGTGACCGGGTCGGCGCGTTGCTGCAAGGCGCGTCTGTACGACTGCTTCGCACCACGCGACGTGCCCCCTGTGGCAGCCCCCGGGGGGCGGGCGATAGAAAGAGTGGTGCTGGCGTCGTGCTGGAGGGCACCGAAACGGACTCCTGGTAAACAGGAGAAAAAACGGAATCGCGACTCTCTCACACACTCCTTCCTCCTACTCACTTTTTTCCTGTTTTCTTTGTCTGTTGCATGCTTAATGCCTGCCGCCACGCTGGCGACGGCGCGCGTGTCTGTGCGTGTGCCGACGTTTTTACTCATGTCTTTCCCTTCTGCCCGGCAATACAGACGCAGGAGTACATGTGTGCGCGCCAGAGATGAGCTCCGACTTCTCACGCGTGTGCGCGGCCGAGAACGCGTCGGAGTCGCAGCCGCCGGGGTACTCGCGCGACGCCCTTGAGACGGAGTTGCGCGAGGGCTTCCGCAAGCAGCAGCAACAAATTAACAAAAACCGGCAGGTGGAGCAAATGGCACTCGCCAAAGGCTTGGGCGAGTCGGCCACGGCGTCGTTGAAGGGCGGCTTCTATATCCCGCATAAGGTGCTGCCGCCTCTCAAGCCAGAGGAGAAGAAGCTGTTCGAGCGGATAGACATCAAGAAGTGGTGCCGACGCGCTGAGAGGAAACTGGAGGACCCTGCCGTGGCTCCTCCACCCAAGCTCGGCGAGGACCCTGCAGAGCACCAGCCGATGCAGGTGCAGGAGCATCAAACATCTACAGAGGCGGGTGCTGAGGACGCCCTCAGCACTTCCCTTTCCTCTACGGCCTCCTCGCTAGCAGCTCTCGAGGGCTACTCTTCCGAAGATGTCCGGCATTTTCTACACCAGCTGCGCTCCACATCACGAGCCACCTCCTCTCTCCGCGATGCACGTGCGGAGGTGGATGACAATATTCAGGCCGTAGAGGAGGCGCTGTTACGGCAGAGCTCGCCGCTTTCTTTCAAGGATCTGCTTGATACCGCAGCCCGTCTTCTGGCCGCGATGGAGCGCGGCGAACTCACGGAAGATGTGGTGGTGCCGCGGGGTGCGGATAATAGTACGGAGAAGGATGAAGGCCACCCGGGAAGCCCCGCGGACTCTGCAGAAGCGCCCTTGTCAGCGAGCGGCTCAACAACCCGTGTTCTGCACGGCGCTGTGGAGGCGGAAGCGTACACTCGCAAGCACCTTCTCCCGAGAGCCTACCAGGTGGTCGCCATTGCGCATACCGCGGAGTGGATTCTGCAGTACACGATGGCCTACCTGCGCACCACCGTGGCCGTGAACCAAGACGAGGCGTTCACTCGCCTAACCCTGCTGGCGCGCTGCGTGCGGCTGCTCGGCGATATAGAGAACTTCTCCTCCATCCTCTTATCTCTGGAAACCAAGTGCGAGGAGTATGCAGGATTCACGGCACTCAAGGACACGGCGGAGAAACACCTGGGCACACTGCTGGATGATGTGGAAGCCTCGCTGGACACCATTTTGAGCGCGCCGTTTCCGTCTCGTCGCTCACGTCTTCTGCTGCTCGAGGGTGGCATCCAGAAGAAGCTGCAGCGTGCTCTGCTCTTTCTCAACGAAATCGACTACAGCTGGACGCCGCATGTGCGCTTTCACTGGGCGTGGAAGGTGCAACTGCTCAGCGCGTCGTTTCACCGCATTCATGGGCTCATTTCTCGCAAGCACATGCAGTGCAGCATGGGCTTTGTGGACGATTCCTTGTACGCGCGGGTGGCTGACACGCGAATCACAGGTCGCTACATGGGCGCCTCCCCGGTCCAACCGAAAGTGCTCCGCGCGCAGCAGGTGGAGTATGAGAAAATCACAGAGGGCCTCACGCTTGAGCAAATTGGTATGTCAATCAAAGGCCTGGCAAGTCTTCTTGTTGGAGAGCAGCTGTGCATGGGGGCACGGTACATTCTCTGCCAATCCACGAAGCAGTTCGACTCGGTCTGGGGCTTTCACATGGATGAAATCAGCACAGCACCGACGCAAGAGGAGCTCTCCGCGATGGCGGCAAAGATAGTGGCACATGCCAAGCAGCAGCTCACTGCACGACCGACTATCGCAAGAAAAGAGCACTCCTCCTCGACCTTTCTCACCCAAACGTAGATGGTCATATTCAGGGTAAGTCCGTCGATACGCGTGTGTCTGTGTGTGTTGTAGTTCTTCGTTTCCTTTGTGTGTGTCCCACTCTCGTTGCACCATTCGAGACTCCGCTGCTTTGCCGTGAGTATCCGCGATACCGTTCTCTCTCTGCTCTCATGGATGTAAACCATTTTTTTTGTCATCTCTTCTCCGATGTGCTTATTTCCTCCCATGACGGAGGTGAGGGGAGGGCCAACAGCTCACCGTGCGCGGCATCTCGGGGTCCAGTGCACCCCCCCCACCACCACCACCGCCACCCTTCCCCCCGCGCAAACACACACACACACACACATTATGTCTGTGTGGGGAGGAGCGAAGCAGCCCCTCCCCCTCCTGTCTCTGCTAATGCCGTACTACCTCCGGTAGTGACAAGATCCAGTGCCCACAACGTAGGGGAGTCAGTGCGATGTATCGCTGCTGATGCCGGCGGTGTAGTCGTGGATAGGGGCGCGGCTGTGAGGCGACCTGCGAGGCACTGGTGGGTAGGGTTTGAGGCAAAGGCCATGCTCTCCGGTGACCGGGTCGGCGCGTTGCTGCAAGGCGCGTCTGTACGACTGCTTCGCACCACGCGACGTGCCCCCTGTGGCAGCCCCCGGGGGGCGGGCGATAAAAAGAGTGGTGCTGGCGTCGTGCTGGAGGGCACCGAAACGGACTCCTGGTAAACAGGAGAAAAAACGGAATCGCGACTCTCTCACACACTCCTTCCTCCTACTCACTTTTTTCCTGTTTTCTTTGTCTGTTGCATGCTTAATGCCTGCCGCCACGCTGGCGACGGCGCGCGTGTCTGTGCGTGTGCCGACGTTTTTACTCATGTCTTTCCCTTCTGCCCGGCAATACAGACGCAGGAGTACATGTGTGCGCGCCAGAGATGAGCTCCGACTTCTCACGCGTGTGCGCGGCCGAGAACGCGTCGGAGTCGCAGCCGCCGGGGTACTCGCGCGACGCCCTTGAGACGGAGTTGCGCGAGGGCTTCCGCAAGCAGCAGCAACAAATTAACAAAAACCGGCAGGTGGAGCAAATGGCACTCGCCAAAGGCTTGGGCGAGTCGGCCACGGCGTCGTTGAAGGGCGGCTTCTATATCCCGCATAAGGTGCTGCCGCCTCTCAAGCCAGAGGAGAAGAAGCTGTTCGAGCGGATAGACATCAAGAAGTGGTGCCGACGCGCTGAGAGGAAACTGGAGGACCCTGCCGTGGCTCCTCCACCCAAGCTCGGCGAGGACCCTGCAGAGCACCAGCCGATGCAGGTGCAGGAGCATCAAACATCTACAGAGGCGGGTGCTGAGGACGCCCTCAGCACTTCCCTTTCCTCTACGGCCTCCTCGCTAGCAGCTCTCGAGGGCTACTCTTCCGAAGATGTCCGGCATTTTCTACACCAGCTGCGCTCCACATCACGAGCCACCTCCTCTCTCCGCGATGCACGTGCGGAGGTGGATGACAATATTCAGGCCGTAGAGGAGGCGCTGTTACGGCAGAGCTCGCCGCTTTCTTTCAAGGATCTGCTTGATACCGCAGCCCGTCTTCTGGCCGCGATGGAGCGCGGCGAACTCACGGAAGATGTGGTGGTGCCGCGGGGTGCGGATAATAGTACGGAGAAGGATGAAGGCCACCCGGGAAGCCCCGCGGACTCTGCAGAAGCGCCCTTGTCAGCGAGCGGCTCAACAACCCGTGTTCTGCACGGCGCTGTGGAGGCGGAAGCGTACACTCGCAAGCACCTTCTCCCGAGAGCCTACCAGGTGGTCGCCATTGCGCATACCGCGGAGTGGATTCTGCAGTACACGATGGCCTACCTGCGCACCACCGTGGCCGTGAACCAAGACGAGGCGTTCACTCGCCTAACCCTGCTGGCGCGCTGCGTGCGGCTGCTCGGCGATATAGAGAACTTCTCCTCCATCCTCTTATCTCTGGAAACCAAGTGCGAGGAGTATGCAGGATTCACGGCACTCAAGGACACGGCGGAGAAACACCTGGGCACACTGCTGGATGATGTGGAAGCCTCGCTGGACACCATTTTGAGCGCGCCGTTTCCGTCTCGTCGCTCACGTCTTCTGCTGCTCGAGGGTGGCATCCAGAAGAAGCTGCAGCGTGCTCTGCTCTTTCTCAACGAAATCGACTACAGCTGGACGCCGCATGTGCGCTTTCACTGGGCGTGGAAGGTGCAACTGCTCAGCGCGTCGTTTCACCGCATTCATGGGCTCATTTCTCGCAAGCACATGCAGTGCAGCATGGGCTTTGTGGACGATTCCTTGTACGCGCGGGTGGCTGACACGCGAATCACAGGTCGCTACATGGGCGCCTCCCCGGTCCAACCGAAAGTGCTCCGCGCGCAGCAGGTGGAGTATGAGAAAATCACAGAGGGCCTCACGCTTGAGCAAATTGGTATGTCAATCAAAGGCCTGGCAAGTCTTCTTGTTGGAGAGCAGCTGTGCATGGGGGCACGGTACATTCTCTGCCAATCCACGAAGCAGTTCGACTCGGTCTGGGGCTTTCACATGGATGAAATCAGCACAGCACCGACGCAAGAGGAGCTCTCCGCGATGGCGGCAAAGATAGTGGCACATGCCAAGCAGCAGCTCACTGCACGACCGACTATCGCAAGAAAAGAGCACTCCTCCTCGACCTTTCTCACCCAAACGTAGATGGTCATATTCAGGGTAAGTCCGTCGATACGCGTGTGTCTGTGTGTGTTGTAGTTCTTCGTTTCCTTTGTGTGTGTCCCACTCTCGTTGCACCATTCGAGACTCCGCTGCTTTGCCGTGAGTATCCGCGATACCGTTCTCTCTCTGCTCTCATGGATGTAAACCATTTTTTTTTGTCATCTCTTCTCCGATGTGCTTATTTCCTCCCATGACGGAGGTGAGGGGAGGGCCAACAGCTCACCGTGCGCGGCATCTCGGGGTCCAGTGCACCCCCCCCACCACCACCACCGCCACCCTTCCCCCCGCGCAAACACACACACACACACACATTATGTCTGTGTGGGGAGGAGCGAAGCAGCCCCTCCCCCTCCTGTCTCTGCTAATGCCGTACTACCTCCGGTAGTGACAAGATCCAGTGCCCACAACGTAGGGGAGTCAGTGCGATGTATCGCTGCTGATGCCGGCGGTGTAGTCGTGGATAGGGGCGCGGCTGTGAGGCGACCTGCGAGGCACTGGTGGGTAGGGTTTGAGGCAAAGGCCATGCTCTCCGGTGACCGGGTCGGCGCGTTGCTGCAAGGCGCGTCTGTACGACTGCTTCGCACCACGCGACGTGCCCCCTGTGGCAGCCCCCGGGGGCGGGCGATAAAAAGAGTGGTGCTGGCGTCGTGCTGGAGGGCACCGAAACGGACTCCTGGTAAACAGGAGAAAAAAAACGTTTTCTAGGTGTTGTCTTTATGAGGAGATTGCGTTAGCGCGCCGATAATGTGGAACTGTTGGCTGCACTGGATGCATGCTCGCTTGTCCTTGCTACCCACGGAGCGGGTAGCACCAAGATGGTGCTGAATACGCGGGAGGGAGAGCGGCCGCACACTCTCTGTGCCCGACAACAAAGAGAGTAAAGAGACACGTAATGTGAAGGGAAAAAAAGTGTAGGCGCCTGCGCGCTTCACCGCTGAAGAACAATGCGGATGCGAGGAAGCACTCCAGTACGCCGTTTCTGCTGAACTGAGAGGAAACGCGGACAACGTGGACTTGTGAGACTACTGGGAAAACGGACGTTAACCATGGCGTGCGCTGCACACCAGCACTCGCCGCCCTCGTGGACCACCGACGCGCGCTGCTTCACGCTCTTGGCGAGCGCAGTTGGGCCAAAGGCGTGCGCGAAGGTGTCGCATGCAAATGCTCGCACGCACGCGGACTTTACTCCATCTGGAACACTCGCGTTCTCTCTGTCCTCAATCGCGTCTACGGGGGTGGGCACACCGCGGCACAACTAAGCACACGCAAGCACGCGCACGTGTTTATTCTACCGACACAAGCACATCACGCGCAGTAGCGTGCACAAGAGGCGCCTGAGGCCATCGCCGGGCTTTGGCCTCGTGCCACTCACGGGTCCGCGCAAGCAAGAAAGCGGAAAGAAAAAGTCTTCACGGACGTCCACGTTTGCTGCGCCCGTTTCCTTTTTCGCTCTTTTTTTTCCGCACCGCTTCATAGATGCCTTCATAGACAAGACGACAAAGTGGGTGCTGTACTGTCGGTTGTATGCTAGCGTACATGACCCCGTCCTCCTGTGCCGGTGACAGTTTTGTTTTATTCTTGTCCGTCCGAAGTTCCTTCTGCGCGTGTGTGTGTGTGTGTGTGTGTGTGTGTGAGACGGTCATGCTGGTGGGGGCTACCTCATCTTTTGCGTCTTTGTTTCCGTTTCCTCTACCGTTCGCGTTTCTTTTTGGTTTGTCACCATGGAGTCCTCGACGGCTGCGGTGGCGCCAACCACCTGTGTCTACGTTCTATCCGACGTCGACGGCTACAAGTACAAGCTCGTCATGCAGGGCGATCTCCAGCTTCTCACTGTGCGCAAGGTAAAGCGCTATCTCCAGCGAGCCGCAGGAATCGATCCTGCGCAGCAGCTGCTCACCTTCAACAACGTGGCACTCGACGACACGATGAGTGGAAAAGATGCCGGCTTCTTCGACGGAGCCATTCTGCGGCTGCAGCAGGTATCTTCGTCCTCCGCAGCACTGGCACGATGCATCTCGGCAGACGGAGCATCGCCCTTCCACAGCGCACACGGTGGACCGGGCTGTGCCAGCTCTTTCACTGCTCCCCTTGTGGTGCACAGGACACAGGCACTCGCACCTCCCCTCGAGGAGACGGTTCTTTTTTCGCTGAAACATCGCCACGGCTGTCCGCGCCGGCGGCGAGAGGGGCTGTCGGGGCTTCGCAGCTAATCAGCAGCCCTCGCGCTTTACCACCGCCGCTGAGGTGCCTATCACCGAACCAGTTGGCAGGTGGTGCCAAGCTAGAGGCGTACGATGCAGCTTCGTGCACGAGGAGGGACGTGGTAGCCGGCATGGCTTACTCCTCTCCGCCAGAACTCGCAGGCACTACTTGCGCCACGGCCCGTACACCGCAAGTTATTCCAGGGAGGACATCATCCGCCTCAAACGCAGATGGCGACGGCGTCGACGTGTACTACCGCGAGCTGGAAGAGAAAGTGGCGTCTCTTTCTCTCGACAATGTACGGCTGCGTGAGCAACTCCAAGCGGTGGCCCGGCAGGCGGCTGAGGCTTGCACGGATGGCAGGCACGAGGAGGAGGTGAAACGACTGAAGGCGGCCGTTGCAATGGCGCAAGAGAGCGTCATGGACGCAGAGAGAGCTGCGGCAAATCGGTGGCGCGTCAAGGAGGAGGAGCTTGTCAAGGAGCTGGACCTGCTGCGAGAGGAGCGACGCCGGTTTCACGAGGAATCCACCGCGCAGGAGGCGAAGCTGCGGGAACTGGTGCACTCGATGGAGGGCGAGATTCGGGGCCTAAAGTACGAGCTTCACGACAAGGATGAAGCACTACAGGCGGCCCGACTCTCGCTGGCCGAGGTGCAAAGCGAAAGACGTTCGCGGACGGACGCGGTGCGCCGCGGCGTCGACATTTGCCCGCGCGGCGAAGCCACCCACCCATTCGCGCCAGCTGCATCTTGCCATGCCCGAATTCCGCTGCACCAGCGCCAGCATGGCGGCAGTGCCAGCATTGACGAGTTGGCGGAAACGGCCTTGGAGTATCTGACGCAGGCCTTCGAGTCCGCCACGCCGCTGGAGCTTGAACCTGAGAACGACACCTGCGTCGTCCCTGTAGCCGACGATTTGAATGTGCTTGTCACGCTTGATCGAGAAACAGAGCGACTGTACTTGTACGTGACGCTTCTCAACCACCTGCCTTCGTCTCCTGTCCACCGGATGCAGCTATACGAGATGCTGCTGGAGGGTGCGTTGCTCGGCAAAGACATGGCTGGGGGCGGTGTCGGGGTGAGCCTCGAGTCGAACCTCGTGTTGATGAGCGTCTCAGCCGATCTGCGTCGGAGCGGCGCATCTGCGCTGGCCGCCACGGCGGCACCGTTTGTGAAGGCGGCGCAGGCCTGGGCGAAGAGCATTGACGCTTTGCTCAACCCCGGAAAGGGTTTTTTTTTTGCGCAGCAGTGAATTAGAGTGAATCTGTGTCCCAGCAAGGACACAGGGCCATGGCGTTGTAGCGCGTCATTGAGGGCTTCTGCCGTGTTTCCCTCGTTGTTTCCTTTTCTGTGCCAGGGCCTGGTGTCATTATCCTGCCTTTGTCAGCGCTCACGTCTGCAGCTGTGAAAGACACGCAAAGTCATCTGAAGAGCGCAGCGGAGAACGGCTGGAAATTCTCTCTTGGAGCTTGTTGGAACGGTGCCCAATGCATTGCTTTCCGCGGTTGAATCAGAGGCGCTCTCTGGGTCGTTGCCACCGGCACGGAGATCGCAGACCTGAAAGCTGCACTTGAAGGCGCACAAAATGTTCATGCGCCCTCTAGCTCGTATCCTGTTTATCTCTGCCGCGTCTTCCTTCGACTCTGTGATTCATGACATCTACCTTCCCCTCCCCTGCCCCCTGCCGCCTTTGGTGTCGCGCTAATACACCAAATATGCCCAATTACTCGCTCCCACGCACGCACATGTGCCTGGGCAGAAGTGCATCAGTGGCACATCTCACTTCGCTCTTTTTTTTTCACGTTGGCGAACTACACTTCTCTGCTCCCACGTTGTATGTTTCTCAACGGCGACACCGACTCACAAGGGTCGCCCAGCGTCTACATTTGAAGGCTGCGTACTGGTGCCCAAGGTTCAGGGCAGATTCAGGGTGCGGCGTTCCGCTTTGGGTGTTGGCGTGTATACGCCCCAGCACCTCACTTGCAGACGGCGCCACGTGTCTTATCTGAAGTGGGTGGTATCGCACTCATAGTGCCGCTCTCCCCCATACCCCCCCCACCCCACCCTTTCTTTTTCTTCACTGCATGGGTGTTGTCACTGTCTTGTGTCCTGCTCAAAGTGTGTTGCGTTGTCTGTGTGTCTGTGTGGGTGTGCTGTCTTCCTCTTTCCATTTAGCACTGCTTAGTGCTTGCAGTGTTGACCACTTCTATCACCTTCACTAACACCTAGACCCGTGCGTGTATTGCCGTTTCTCGTCTCTCGCTGCTGTATTCCGCTGATTACGGCGCACCTATTTTCTCGTGCGGCTAGATGACGACGTCAGCACACCAAGTGACGAGGCTCTTCCTCGTTCGTGGCGGCTCTTCTTCACTGACGTCGTGCACCGCTACCGCCGCAAGGACGTGACTTTTCTGGAACTGCCGTGCATCCCTGTAGCGACGGCCAACTCCACAGAGAGCGGCGGGTGCGCTGGTGCTCCGCCGCGACCTCTTGTATCGCCTGCTGTACATCTAGGCCGTCAAACGCCGTTTCTCTCCTCGTCGCTGCAAAACGACCGCGCCTGGTCGCGTGCACTGCTGGAGGTGACAACGTGGTGCATAGAGGGGCTTCCCTCAATCCCGTACGATGGCGTCGTCCCTGTCGACGCCGCTACGTTGCCCTTTGCCGGGGTGCGTGTGCGACTCTGCGGTAAGGGTCGCCCCATTCGCGTCGTCCCAAGTGGAGCAGCCGGCGAGCGGGGAAGCACTACCCTCACAGAGCGTGGCAGCTACACATGGCTGCAACACGGCGATGTTCTCGAGTTCGGCACCCAGGCGCAAGTACGCCTGTTGGCCGTGCACGTCCGTGTTGGGCATGTCGCCGAACTGGCCCAGCATGCATCCTTTGTGTGGATCACCTCCTCTCTCTCCAAATCCACGAGCGCTACAGGGGTTGCCGTCAGCAACGTTGACGCGCAGCCGAGGATGACGGCGGTGCCTACGGCGCTATGGTTCGCGGGCCTTTACGAGTGGGCTGCCGCGCCGAAATTCCTAAAGTCTAAGATGCTACAGGAAGCCGAGCAGCTGACTCTTTACATGCACGAGAGAGACGCTTACCGCCTTGCGAAGGCCGCTGCAGACACAGCAAGCATCAGCGAGTTGAACCGACTACGTTATGGCAGCTCCGACCGCAAGGGCGTGAGGGGGACTGCGATACGAGTAGCTCCATTGGTTGAGAGCGAGAGACGCACCCATGAGGAGGAAGTTCTGGTGACAGCTTCGCCCCACTGCGGCGAATTCGGCTACAGGTCGAGTGCCGCAGCGGAGGAGCGCGAAATGGACGCGGCTAAGCCGACGACGAGATCTCAGCAACAACAGCCGCAGCAGCAGCTCACCCCGTGGACGGCAAGCTCGCCCTCGAACATCCCGGCGGAGTGGGGGCAAACACGGAACGCACCTGTTCAACCGGCCAGTGCGCCGTCGCTGTCTGCCGCGCGGGAGTGCGGCAGCGTTGTCGCGGCTGTCTCCCTTGCCAGGTTCCCCTCACAGCCGCAGCAGAAGGACAGTTGCGGCTCTGAAGCAGCGCCATGGCCGACGGCGCCACCACCGTTGCGTGCATCTCCACTGCACCGCCGAAACTGCGGTTCTACGGTGTATAGTCTTACCACCTTATCGGAAACGATGGATGACAAGTTGAACGAGGCTTTGCTAAACTTGGAGGACGGCGGTAACGAATTTGGTGAGGCCCTGGTGGAGCGGCGCGAAAAGGAGGCTCTTCTTCTTATTGTCACGGAGGAAGACTTGAGCGGCACCCGCATATCTTCTGCAGAGGAGCCGCTGGCCAGCGCAAGTCAGCGAACTGGGTTGGATGACGGTGCAGAGGATCGCGGTGACGTCCTAGGCAACACCCCGGCGCCTAAACGGTGGTCTTTGAAGCGAGGACGACAAGAGGCAGCCCGTGGCGGCCGGACATCGCGCTCCGGCAACCGCCGGGTATTCCGTGAAGGTGGCGATGGCCGCCGCTTGTCGCGCGGCGGCTGCGGTAAGTCGACCTGCGCCGCTGAGCTCTTGCAATCCATGCGCGACGACGCCGAAAATGCTCCTCCTCCGCAGCACCTGACGCGCGCGCGATATTCGACGAACACACTCGAATCAGCCCCCACAGGAAGATTCGCAGGTTGTGTTTTTTGATCATTAGAGAATCAGACCACCCTGGTGCCGAATGGAGACACACCTCACCGTGCGCGGCATCTCGGGTCCAGTGCACCCCCCCCCCACACAC
>RZOE01000113.1:0-20643 GCA_003992445.1 Leishmania aethiopica
GGCGAGATGGCGCAGCACAGCGGACGCAGGAGGGAGGGGGCAGATGGGAGAGCGGAGGAGAGTCGAAGGCGTGGCGACGCGATGTCTTCGCTTCGGTGGCGTGTGCGCGCACGCGTTGTGGTGGGCGGTCGGTTGTGTGCGGGGTGTTTGTGAGAGGCGGTAGAGGGATGCGGCGTGGGCGGCAGTGAAAAGGGGCGAGAAGAACGGCGGAGAGACGGGGAGAGAGAGGCGGGGGAGGCAGTGGTAAAGAGAGACAGCCAAGTGACACGGCGACGCGTGCGCAGCGGGGGCACATGGGCCGTTGGCTGGCACATACACGCAAGGCAAGCACATCGGCTGGGGTGTGGCCGGCGGATGCGACAGACGCGCCGCAGCGGCAGCGAGGGAGACACGGGAGCGCAGGCGAGGGGGCCACGCGGAGATAGGACGGGGAGGGGAGGGGGAAACGAAGAGCAGCACACAGGGGCAGCACCGACGCCGTGTGCGTGCGCGGCTGGCCGAGGGTGCGGGGGTGCGAGTCGCAGCACGTGAGGGTGCTCCTCCACCAGTGCCACACCCCTCCACTCCCCGTACTCACGCGCTCGCACACACCCGGCACCGCGCCCTTACCCGTAGCGCGGCCCCATGCGGCGGCGGGCGGGCGGCGCCAGCAGCAGCCGACATCCCTCAGCAGCCTCCGTTCCTGCGCGCTCTGCCGCCGAGCATGACAGTCATGCAGGGGTCGCGGCGCGGCACCCAAGCGGTTGCCACGGCCGCGACGCGACGGCCGCCCCCATGGCGACATGGCGCACGCCGCCGCCGCACGCCGGCGCAACAGCGTCCCGGCGCCATCGCCCTCCAACCCGACCGTCGCAACAGCGCTCCACGCCGGCGACCAGCCGCACAACACACAGACTACACGCCGTGCCTCTCAGTCTGCGCCGCTCACGGCTGGGGGGCGCCTCTGCATCACCGCGCTTCCTCGAGAAGCACCCATGACCCGCGCGCCAACGTGCAGCAGAGAGAGGAGTGGGGCACACGATGAGGCATCGGCACAGAAGGCGGCTGCGCTGCCAGAGGCGCGCGCGCACACAGACATGTACACACACATGTATATATATATACCGGCACGCACATGGCGCGGCCCCACCACGGGCAGCAGCAAAGAGCGCCGCCTGCACCCCCTACCCTGCCCTCACGGGGAGGAGGGGACGGCAGCGGCGGCGGTGACGCTGTTGGTTTTAACGAGTCGGACAACGGACGCAAGCATGATAGCGAGCAGGCACGCGCGCAGGAAGGCGTACCGCAAAGCAAACAGAGGCGAAGCAAGAGAGGAGAGAAAAGCGCACGCACGCCCTCCGCCCTGTCAGGCGAGGGCAACAAGCGAGCGGTCCGCGAGGACAGCGCAATGCGAGGCGTTTTGCGGTGATGTCGGTGCATATACACACACAGCCATGTATATATAGACATCTATATATGTATATGCACCCACCGTCTTGCTTTGGTTAGGTGTGCTGATTCGCATATCTGTGCGAATCAGTGAGGCATGCACCTGCTTCTCACCGCCTCCCTTCCACCACGCACAAGCCGGCACATGCGCGCCTGCAGCCACGGCGCCCCTACGCCCTGTGGCACGGCGGCCACATCCGCGTCGTCGAGGACGAGCCGTCCTGCCGCTGCACCGGCGCCACGCGCACCGGGCCGCACTGCACGCCGCGCTCCCAGCGGGGCCGCCCTCAGGGTCGTGCTCCAAGGCGGAGGCCGTGGCCTCTGTCGGTGGGACGGCGCAGCAGTGCGTAGCAGGGGGTGGTCGTCGTACACGCCGCACGAGCCGAGGGAGAATGTTGCCCAGCCGCAGGTCAGGGCCGTGTGAGACCCCGCAGTGTCTGCCTGCATGCCGTGCTTCTCCCCCTCAGTCCCCTGAAGGCCGCTGCATCCCGTCACATGCGGCGTGGCGACTCCCCACGGTGGAGGCGGGAGGATTCGGTGGTGGGCGACAGCAATGAAGACATCGAAACAAATCGCACAAGAGAGAGGCGAGGAGACGCAGCGACACAGGGGCGCACACGCACACACCACGCCTCTCTCTGCGCGCAGAGGAGAACAGCAAGCATGAGCGCGCTCGAGGGAGACGAGCGTCGAGTAAAGCGAGAGCGCGGGGCGGCACCCGCGACCAACGCACGAAAACAGAGACACGCGAACAACGGCAGCGTTAGTGAGGAGGGCCGCGGGGGCGCTCACGGAACGAGGGGGAGGACGGTCACAGGGGCGCATGCGCCTGCTCACACGCACACGCCGGTACCACACGCAAGCATGCAGGAAGTGCTGCAATCGCCCCTCGGCAGCGGTGCCTATGCACGGCGTGCCGCACACGCACGACACACGTCAGAGAAGCGAGAGGGTGGGCCGGCGAAGGGCACGGAACCCGCAGCCTTCGCACCCTCATCCTCGCTGACAGCAGCCAACCACCACGAGGACGCCGGTGTGGAGGGGCCGCGCCGCTATCAAGCTCGCCCTCCGCTTCCTGCGGCATCTTTACTGTTATTCTTGCTCTGCGTACTCCTTCGAGTTTGCACTGTCATCTGATTCCGTCATGTGCGATGGAAGCAGCAAGAGATGATGTTCAGGATATCCAGTATCCAGGCGATCAAAAAAAGAGAACGAACCCTCTGCCGAAGAGCATACCCAACCTCTTAAAGCTCGGACACACCATGTTCTCGTCTGTGTTGTAGACCACCGCCATGGCCGCCCACACAGCGCACAAGGTGACCGCGCCGACCACGTTCAGCGCCAGGCAGACCCAGCGGAGGATACTGCAGCAGAACAGCAAAGTAAGGCCTGCGACGAACGCCGCGCCGTAGACAACGATGCTGAAGACAGCAAGCCCCCGTGCATCCGAAAACGTTTCACGGTTTGCGGACAGTCGAAGAGAGTCTCACTGATTTTAGAGGTATCACAAACCTACCGCAGTTTAACATGAACCCCACAGGGTTGTAACAATAAACGTCGATAACTGATCCTCTTGAGCGGAACACGTCCAGCGGCGTTCCCACCAGCACCAGAAGGAACGCCAGGAACTGGAGGCCACGTAGAGAAGGAGAGGGACATTGTACTTCATGGGCGCAGACCGACAAGCAGCGAGGGACTGAGAGGGGCGGCGCCGAGGCAGACGCGAGAGGCAACGGCAGGGGTGGGGTGGGCGAGATGGCGCAGCACAGCGGACGAGGAGGGAGGGGGCAGATGGGAGAGCGGAGGAGAGTCGAGGCGTGGCGACGCGATGTCTTCGCTTCGGTGGCGTGTGCGCGCACGCCGTTGTGGTTGGGCGGTCGGTTGTGTGCGGGTGTGTTGTAAGAGGCGGTAGAGGGATGGGCGGCGTGGGCGGCAGTGAAAAGGGGCGAGAAGAACGGCGGAGAGACGGGGAGGAGAGGCGGGGGAGGCAGTGGTAAAGAGAGACAGCCAAGTGACACGGCGACGCGTGCGCAGCGGGGGCACATGGGCCGTTGGCTGGCACATACACGCAAGGCAAGCACATCGGCTGGGGTGTGGCCGGCGGATGCGACAGACGCGCCGCAGCGGCAGCGAGGGAGACACGGGAGCGCAGGCGAGGGGGCCACGCGGAGATAGGACGGGGAGGGGAGGGGGAAACGAAGAGCAGCACACAGGGGCAGCACCGACGCCGTGTGCGTGCGCGGCTGGCCGAGGGGTGCGGGGGTGCGAGTCGCAGCACGTGAGGGTGCTCCTCCACCAGTGCCCACACCCCTCCACTCCCCGTACTCACGCGCTCGCACACACCCGGCACCGCGCCCTTACCCGTAGCGCGGGCCCCATGCGGCGGGCGGGCGGGCGGCGCCAGCAGCAGCCGACATCCCTCAGCAGCCTCCGTTCCTGCGCGCTCTGCCGCCGAGCATGACAGTCATGCAGGGGTCGCGGCGCGGCACCCAAGCGGTTGCCACGGCCGGCGACGCGACGGCCGCCCCCATGGCGACATGGCGCACGCCGCCGCCGCACGCCGGCGCAACAGCGTCCCGGCGCCATCGCCCTCCAACCCGACCGTCGCAACAGCGCTCCACGCCGGCGACCAGCCGCACAACACACAGACTACACGCCGTGCCTCTCAGTCTGCGCCGCTCACGGCTGGGGGGCGCCTCTGCATCACCGCGCTTCCTCGAGAAGCACCCATGACCCGCGCCCCAACGTGCAGCAGAGAGAGGAGTGGGGCACACGATGAGGCATCGGCACAGAAGGCGGCTGCGCTGCCAGAGGGCGCGCGCGCACACAGACATGTACACACACATGTATATATATATACCGGCACGCACATGGCGCGGCCCCACCACGGGCAGCAGCAAAGAGCGCCGCCTGCACCCCCTACCCTGCCCTCACGGGGAGGAGGGGGACGGCAGCGGCGGCGGTGACGCTGCTGGTTTTAACGAGTCGGACAACGGACGCAAGCATGATAGCGAGCAGGCACGCGCGCAGGAAGGCGTACCGCAAAGCAAACAGAGGCGAAGCAAGAGAGGAGAGAAAAGCGCACGCACGCCCTCCGCCCTGTGAGGCGAGGGCAACAAGCGAGCGGTCCGCGAGGACAGCGCAATGCGAGGCGTTTTGCGGTGATGTCGGTGCATATACACACACAGCCATGTATATATAGACATCTATATATGTATATGCATTCACCGTCTTGCTTTTGGTTAGGTGTGCTGATTCGCATATCTGTGCGAATCAGTGAGGCATGCACCTGCTTCTCACCGCCTCCCTTCCACCACGCACAAGCCGGCACATGCGCGCCTGCAGCCACGGCGCCCCTACGCCCTGTGGCACGGCAGCCACATCCGCGTCGTCGAGGACGAGCCGTCCTGCCGCTGCACCGGCGCCACGCGCACCGGGCCGCACTGCACGCCGCGCTCCCAGCGGGGCCGCCCTCAGGGTCGTGCTCCAAGGGCGGAGGCCGTGGCCTCTGTCGGTGGGGACGGCGCAGCAGTGCGTAGCAGGGGGTGGTCGTCGTACACGCCGCACGAGCCGAGGGAGAATGTTGCCCAGCCGCAGGTCAGGGCCGTGTGAGACCCCGCAGTGTCTGCCTGCATGCCGTGCTTCTCCCCCTCAGTCCCCTGAAGGCCGCTGCATCCCGTCACATGCGGCGTGGCGACTCCCCACGGTGGAGGCGGGAGGATTCGGTGGTGTGCGTCAGCAACGAAGCCATCGAAACAAATCGCACAAGAGAGAGGCGAGGAGACGCAGCGACACAGGGGCGCACACGCACACACCACGCCTGTCTCTGCGCGCAGAGGAGAACAGCAAGCATGAGCGCGCTCGAGGGAGACGAGCGTCGAGTAAAGCGAGAGCGCGGGGCGGCACCCGCGACCAACGCACGAAAACAGAGACACGCGAACAACGGCAGCGTTAGTGAAGGAGGGCCGCGGGGGCCGCTCACGGAACGAGGGGGAGGACGGTCACAGGGGCGCATGCGCCTGCTCACACGCACACGCCGTGTACCACACGCAAGCATGCAGGAAGTGCTGCAATCGCCCCTCGGCAGCGGTGCCTATGCACGGCGTGCCGCACACGCACGGACACACGTCAGAGAAGCGAGAGGGCTGGGCCGGCGAACGGCAGACACGGGAACCCGCAGCCTTGGCACCCTCATCCTCGCTGACAGCAGCCAACCACCACGAGGACGCCGGTGTGGAGGGCCGCGCCGCTATCAAGCTCGCCCTCCGCTTCCTGCGGCATCTTTACTGTTATTCTTGCTCTGCGTACTCCTTCGAGTTTGCACTGTCATCTGATTCCGTCATGTGCGATGGAAGCAGCAAGAAGATGATGTTCAGGATATCCAGTATCCAGGCGATCAAAAAAAGAACGAACCCTCTGCCGAAGAGCATACCCAACCTCTTAAAGCTCGGACACACCATGTTCTCGTCTGTGTTGTAGACCACCGCCACGGCCGCCCACACAGCGCACAAGGTGACCGCGCCGACCACGTTCAGCGCCAGGCAGACCCAGCGGAGGATACTGCAGCAGAACAGCAAAGTAAGGCCTGCGACGAACGCCGCGCCGTAGACAACGATGCTGAAGACAGCAAGCCCCCGTGCATCCCGAAAACGTTTCACGGTTTGCGGACAGTCGAAGAGAGTCTCACTGATTTTAGAGGTATACACAAACCTACCGCAGTTTAACATGAAGCCCCACAAGGTGTAACAATAAACGTCGATAACTGGATCCTCTTGACTGCGGAACACGTCCAGCGGCGTTCCCACCAGCACCAGAAGGAACGCCAGGAACTGGAGGGCCACGTAGAGAAGGAGAGGGACATTGTACGTCATGGGCGCAGACCGACAAGCAGCGAGGGACTGAGAGGGGCGGCGCCGAGGCAGACGCGAGAGGCAACGGCAGGGGTGGGGTGGGCGAGATGGCGCAGCACAGCGGACGAGGAGGGAGGGGGCAGATGGGAGAGCGGAGGAGAGTCGAGGCGTGGCGACGCGATGTCTTCGCTTCGGTGGCGTGTGCGCGCACGCGTTGTGGTTGGGCGGTCGGTTGTGTGCGGGTGTGTTGTGAGAGGCGGTAGAGGGATGGGCGGCGTGGGCGGCAGTGAAAAGGGGCGAGAAGAACGGCGGAGAGACGGGGAGAGAGAGGCGGGGGAGGCAGTGGTAAAGAGAGACAGCCAAGTGACACGGCGACGCGTGCGCAGCGGGGGCACATGGGCCGTTGGCTGGCACATACACGCAAGGCAAGCACATCGGCTGGGGTGTGGCCGGCGGATGCGACAGACGCGCCGCAGCGGCAGCGAGGGAGACACGGGAGCGCAGGCGAGGGGGCCACGCGGAGATAGGACGGGGAGGGGAGGGGGAAACGAAGAGCAGCACACAGGGGCAGCACCGACGCCGTGTGCGTGCGCGGCTGGCCGAGGGGTGCGGGGGTGCGAGTCGCAGCACGTGAGGGTGCTCCTCCACCAGTGCCCACACCCCTCCACTCCCCGTACTCACGCGCTCGCACACACCCGGCACCGCGCCCTTACCCGTAGCGCGGCCCCATGCGGCGGGCGGGCGGGCGGCGCCAGCAGCAGCCGACATCCCCTCAGCAGCCTCCGTTCCTGCGCGCTCTGCCGCCGAGCATGACAGTCATGCAGGGGTCGCGGCGCGGCACCCAAGCGGTTGCCACGGCCGGCGACGCGACGGCCGCCCCCATGGCGACATGGCGCACGCCGCCGCCGCACGCCGGCGCAACAGCGTCCCGGCGCCATCGCCCTCCAACCCGACCGTCGCAACAGCGCTCCACGCCGGCGACCAGCCGCACAACACACAGACTACACGCCGTGCCTCTCAGTCTGCGCCGCTCACGGCTGGGGGGCGCCTCTGCATCACCGCGCTTCCTCGAGAAGCACCCATGACCCGCGCGCCAACGTGCAGCAGAGAGAGGAGTGGGGCACACGATGAGGCATCGGCACAGAAGGCGGCTGCGCTGCCAGAGGGCGCGCCGCACACAGACATGTACACACACATGTATATATATATATACCGGCACGCACATGGCGCGGCCCCACCACGGGCAGCAGCAAAGAGCGCCGCCTGCACCCCCTACCCTGCCCTCACGGGGAGGAGGGGGACGGCAGCGGCGGCGGTGACGCTGCTGGTTTTAACGAGTCGGACAACGGACGCAAGCATGATAGCGAGCAGGCACGCGCGCAGGAAGGCGTACCGCAAAGCAAACAGAGGCGAAGCAAGAGAGGAGAGAAAAGCGCACGCACGCCCTCCGCCCTGTGAGGCGAGGGCAACAAGCGAGCGGTCCGCGAGGACAGCGCAATGCGAGGCGTTTTGCGGTGATGTCGGTGCATATACACGCACAGCCATGTATATATAGACATCTATATATGTATATGCATTCACCGTCTTGCTTTTGGTTAGGTGTGCTGATTCGCATATCTGTGCGAATCAGTGAGGCATGCACCTGCTTCTCACCGCCTCCCTTCCACCACGCACAAGCCGGCACATGCGCGCCTGCAGCCACGGCGCCCCTACGCCCTGTGGCACGGCAGCCACATCCGCGTCGTCGAGGACGAGCCGTCCTGCCGCTGCACCGGCGCCACGCGCACCGGGCCGCACTGCACGCCGCGCTCCCAGCGGGGCCGCCCTCAGGGTCGTGCTCCAAGGGCGGAGGCCGTGGCCTCTGTCGGTGGGGACGGCGCAGCAGTGCGTAGCAGGGGGTGGTCGTCGTACACGCCGCACGAGCCGAGGGAGAATGTTGCCCAGCCGCAGGTCAGGGCCGTGTGAGACCCCGCAGTGTCTGCCTGCATGCCGTGCTTCTCCCCCTCAGTCCCCTGAAGGCCGCTGCATCCCGTCACATGCGGCGTGGCGACTCCCCACGGTGGAGGCGGGAGGATTCGGTGGTGTGCGTCAGCAACGAAGCCATCGAAACAAATCGCACAAGAGAGAGGCGAGGAGACGCAGCGACACAGGGGCGCACACGCACACACCACGCCTCTCTCTGCGCGCAGAGGAGAACAGCAAGCATGAGCGCGCTCGAGGGAGACGAGCGTCGAGTAAAGCGAGAGCGCGGGGCGGCACCCGCGACCAACGCACGAAAACAGAGACACGCGAACAACGGCAGCGTTAGTGAAGGAGGGCCGCGGGGGCCGCTCACGGAACGAGGGGGAGGACGGTCACAGGGGCGCATGCGCCTGCTCACACGCACACGCCGTGTACCACACGCAAGCATGCAGGAAGTGCTGCAATCGCCCCTCGGCAGCGGTGCCTATGCACGGCGTGCCGCACACGCACGGACACACGTCAGAGAAGCGAGAGGGCTGGGCCGGCGAACGGCAGACACGGGAACCCGCAGCCTTGGCACCCTCATCCTCGCTGACAGCAGCCAACCACCACGAGGACGCCGGTGTGGAGGGGCCGCGCCGCTATCAAGCTCGCCCTCCGCTTCCTGCGGCATCTTTACTGTTATTCTTGCTCTGCGTACTCCTTCGAGTTTGCACTGTCATCTGATTCCGTCATGTGCGATGGAAGCAGCAAGAAGATGATGTTCAGGATATCCAGTATCCAGGCGATCAAAAAAAGAACGAACCCTCTGCCGAAGAGCATACCCAACCTCTTAAAGCTCGGACACACCATGTTCTCGTCTGTGTTGTAGACCACCGCCACGGCCGCCCACACAGCGCACAAGGTGACCGCGCCGACCACGTTCAGCGCCAGGCAGACCCAGCGGAGGATACTGCAGCAGAACAGCAAAGTAAGGCCTGCGACGAACGCCGCGCCGTAGACAACGATGCTGAAGACAGCAAGCCCCCGTGCATCCCGAAAACGTTTCACGGTTTGCGGACAGTCGAAGAGAGTCTCACTGATTTTAGAGGTATACACAAACCTACCGCAGTTTAACATGAAGCCCCACAAGGTGTAACAATAAACGTCGATAACTGGATCCTCTTGACTGCGGAACACGTCCAGCGGCGTTCCCACCAGCACCAGAAGGAACGCCAGGAACTGGAGGGCCACGTAGAGAAGGAGAGGGACATTGTACGTCATGGGCGCAGACCGACAAGCAGCGAGGGACTGAGAGGGGCGGCGCCGAGGCAGACGCGAGAGGCAACGGCAGGGGTGGGGTGGGCGAGATGGCGCAGCACAGCGGACGAGGAGGGAGGGGGCAGATGGGAGAGCGGGAGAGAGCGGAGGAGAGTCGAGGCGTGGCGACGCGATGTCTTCGCTTCGGTGGCGTGTGCGCGCACGCGTTGTGGTTGGGCGGTCGGTTGTGTGCGGGTGTGTTGTGAGAGGCGGTAGAGGGATGGGCGGCGTGGGCAGCAGTGAAAAGGGGCGAGAAGAACGGCGGAGAGACGGGGAGAGAGAGGCGGGGGAGGCAGTGGTAAAGAGAGACAGCCAAGTGACACGGCGACGCGTGCGCAGCGGGGGCACATGGGCCGTTGGCTGGCACATACACGCAAGGCAAGCACATCGGCTGGGGTGTGGCCGGCGGATGCGACAGACGCGCCGCAGCGGCAGCGAGGGAGACACGGGAGCGCAGGCGAGGGGGCCACGCGGAGATAGGACGGGGAGGGGAGGGGGAAACGAAGAGCAGCACACAGGGGCAGCACCGACGCCGTGTGCGTGCGCGGCTGGCCGAGGGGTGCGGGGGTGCGAGTCGCAGCACGTGAGGGTGCTCCTCCACCAGTGCCCACACCCCTCCACTCCCCGTACTCACGCGCTCGCACACACCCGGCACCGCGCCCTTACCCGTAGCGCGGCCCCATGCGGCGGGCGGGCGGGCGGCGCCAGCAGCAGCCGACATCCCCTCAGCAGCCTCCGTTCCTGCGCGCTCTGCCGCCGAGCATGACAGTCATGCAGGGGTCGCGGCGCGGCACCCAAGCGGTTGCCACGGCCGGCGACGCGACGGCCGCCCCCATGGCGACATGGCGCACGCCGCCGCCGCACGCCGGCGCAACAGCGTCCCGGCGCCATCGCCCTCCAACCCGACCGTCGCAACAGCGCTCCACGCCGGCGACCAGCCGCACAACACACAGACTACACGCCGTGCCTCTCAGTCTGCGCCGCTCACGGCTGGGGGGCGCCTCTGCATCACCGCGCTTCCTCGAGAAGCACCCATGACCCGCGCGCCAACGTGCAGCAGAGAGAGGAGTGGGGCACACGATGAGGCATCGGCACAGAAGGCGGCTGCGCTGCCAGAGGGCGCGCCCGCACACAGACATGTACACACACATGTATATATATATATACCGGCACGCACATGGCGCGGCCCCACCACGGGCAGCAGCAAAGAGCGCCGCCTGCACCCCCTACCCTGCCCTCACGGGGAGGAGGGGGACGGCAGCGGCGGCGGTGACGCTGTTGGTTTTAACGAGTCGGACAACGGACGCAAGCATGATAGCGAGCAGGCACGCGCGCAGGAAGGCGTACCGCAAAGCAAACAGAGGCGAAGCAAGAGAGGAGAGAAAAGCGCACGCACGCCCTCCGCCCTGTGAGGCGAGGGCAACAAGCGAGCGGTCCGCGACGACAGCGCAATGCGAGGCGTTTTGCGGTGATGTCGGTGCATATACACGCACAGCCATGTATATATAGACATCTATATATGTATATGCACCCACCGTCTTGCTTTTGGTTAGGTGTGCTGATTCGCATATCTGTGCGAATCAGTGAGGCATGCACCTGCTTCTCACCGCCTCCCTTCCACCACGCACAAGCCGGCACATGCGCGCCTGCAGCCACGGCGCCCCTACGCCCTGTGGCACGGCGGCCACATCCGCGTCGTCGAGGACGAGCCGTCCTGCCGCTGCACCGGCGCCACGCGCACCGGGCCGCACTGCACGCCGCGCTCCCAGCGGGGCCGCCCTCAGGGTCGTGCTCCAAGGGCGGAGGCCGTGGCCTCTGTCGGTGGGGACGGCGCAGCAGTGCGTAGCAGGGGGTGGTCGTCGTACACGCCGCACGAGCCGAGGGAGAATGTTGCCCAGCCGCAGGTCAGGGCCGTGTGAGACCCCGCAGTGTCTGCCTGCATGCCGTGCTTCTCCCCCTCAGTCCCCTGAAGGCCGCTGCATCCCGTCACATGCGGCGTGGCGACTCCCCACGGTGGAGGCGGGAGGATTCGGTGGTGTGCGTCAGCAACGAAGCCATCGAAACAAATCGCACAAGAGAGAGGCGAGGAGACGCAGCGACACAGGGGCGCACACGCACACACCACGCCTGTCTCTGCGCGCAGAGGAGAACAGCAAGCATGAGCGCGCTCGAGGGAGACGAGCGTCGAGTAAAGCGAGAGCGCGGGGCGGCACCCGCGACCAACGCACGAAAACAGAGACACGCGAACAACGGCAGCGTTAGTGAAGGAGGGCCGCGGGGGCCGCTCACGGAACGAGGGGGAGGACGGTCACAGGGGCGCATGCGCCTGCTCACACGCACACGCCGTGTACCACACGCAAGCATGCAGGAAGTGCTGCAATCGCCCCTCGGCAGCGGTGCCTATGCACGGCGTGCCGCACACGCACGGACACACGTCAGAGAAGCGAGAGGGCTGGGCCGGCGAACGGCAGACACGGGAACCCGCAGCCTTGGCACCCTCATCCTCGCTGACAGCAGCCAACCACCACGAGGACGCCGGTGTGGAGGGGCCGCGCCGCTATCAAGCTCGCCCTCCGCTTCCTGCGGCATCTTTACTGTTATTCTTGCTCTGCGTACTCCTTCGAGTTTGCACTGTCATCTGATTCCGTCATGTGCGATGGAAGCAGCAAGAAGATGATGTTCAGGATATCCAGTATCCAGGCGATCAAAAAAAGAACGAACCCTCTGCCGAAGAGCATACCCAACCTCTTAAAGCTCGGACACACCATGTTCTCGTCTGTGTTGTAGACCACCGCCACGGCCGCCCACACAGCGCACAAGGTGACCGCGCCGACCACGTTCAGCGCCAGGCAGACCCAGCGGAGGATACTGCAGCAGAACAGCAAAGTAAGGCCTGCGACGAACGCCGCGCCGTAGACAACGATGCTGAAGACAGCAAGCCCCCGTGCATCCCGAAAACGTTTCACGGTTTGCGGACAGTCGAAGAGAGTCTCACTGATTTTAGAGGTATACACAAACCTACCGCAGTTTAACATGAAGCCCCACAAGGTGTAACAATAAACGTCGATAACTGGATCCTCTTGACTGCGGAACACGTCCAGCGGCGTTCCCACCAGCACCAGAAGGAACGCCAGGAACTGGAGGGCCACGTAGAGAAGGAGAGGGACATTGTACGTCATGGGCGCAGACCGACAAGCAGCGAGGGACTGAGAGGGGCGGCGCCGAGGCAGACGCGAGAGGCAACGGCAGGGGTGGGGTGGGCGAGATGGCGCAGCACAGCGGACGAGGAGGGAGGGGGCAGATGGGAGAGCGGGAGAGAGCGGAGGAGAGTCGAGGCGTGGCGACGCGATGTCTTCGCTTCGGTGGCGTGTGCGCGCACGCGTTGTGGTTGGGCGGTCGGTTGTGTGCGGGTGTGTTGTGAGAGGCGGTAGAGGGATGGGCGGCGTGGGCGGCAGTGAAAAGGGGCGAGAAGAACGGCGGAGAGACGGGGAGAGAGAGGCGGGGGAGGCAGTGGTAAAGAGAGACAGCCAAGTGACACGGCGACGCGTGCGCAGCGGGGGCACATGGGCCGTTGGCTGGCACATACACGCAAGGCAAGCACATCGGCGGGGGGGGGCCGGCGGATGCGACAGACGCGCCGCGGCGGCAGCGAGGGAGACACGGGAGCGCAGGCGAGGGGGCCACGCGGAGATAGGACGGGGAGGGGAGGGGGAAACGAAGAGCAGCACACAGGGGCAGCACCGACGCCGTGTGCGTGCGCGGCTGGCCGAGGGGTGCGGGGGTGCGAGTCGCAGCACGTGAGGGTGCTCCTCCACCAGTGCCCACACCCCTCCACTCCCCGTACTCACGCGCTCGCACACACCCGGCACCGCGCCCTTACCCGTAGCGCGGCCCCATGCGGCGGGCGGGCGGGCGGCGCCAGCAGCAGCCGACATCCCCTCAGCAGCCTCCGTTCCTGCGCGCTCTGCCGCCGAGCATGACAGTCATGCAGAGGACGCGGCGCGGCACCCAAGCGGTTGCCACGGCCGGCGACGCGACGGCCGCCCCATGGCGACATGGCGCACGCCGCCGCCGCACGCCGGCGCAACAGCGTCCCGGCGCCATCGCCCTCCAACCCAACCGTCGCAACAGCGCTCCACGCCGGCGACCAGCCGCACAACACACAGACTACACGCCGTGCCTCTCAGTCTGCGCCGCTCACGGCTGGGGGGCGCCTCTGCATCACCGCGCTTCCTCGAGAAGCACCCATGACCCGCGCCCCAACGTGCAGCAGAGAGAGGAGTGGGGCACACGATGAGGCATCGGCACAGAAGGCGGCTGCGCTGCCAGAGGGCGCGCGCGCACACAGACATGTACACACACATGTATATATATATACCGGCACGCACATGGCGCGGCCCCACCACGGGCAGCAGCAAAGAGCGCCGCCTGCACCCCCTACCCTGCCCTCACGGGGAGGAGGGGGACGGCAGCGGCGGCGGTGACGCTGCTGGTTTTAACGAGTCGGACAACGGACGCAAGCGTCATAGCGAGCAGGCACGCGCGCAGGAAGGCGTACCGCAAAGCAAACAGAGGCGAAGCAAGAGAGGAGAGAAAAGCGCACGCACGCCCTCCGCCCTGTGAGGTGAGGGCAACAAGCGAGCGGTCCGCGACGACAGCGCAATGCGAGGCGTTTTGCGGTGATGTCGGTGCATATACACGCACAGCCATGTATATATAGACATCTATATATGTATATGCATTCACCGTCTTGCTTTTGGTTAGGTGTGCTGATTCGCATATCTGTGCGAATCAGTGAGGCATGCACCTGCTTCTCACCGCCTCCCTTCCACCACGCACAAGCCGGCACATGCGCGCCTGCAGCCACGGCGCCCCTACGCCCTGTGGCACGGCGGCCACATCCGCGTCGTCGAGGACGAGCCGTCCTGCCGCTGCACCGGCGCCACGCGCACCGGGCCGCACTGCACGCCGCGCTCCCAGCGGGGCCGCCCTCAGGGTCGTGCTCCAAGGGCGGAGGCCGTGGCCTCTGTCGGTGGGGACGGCGCAGCAGTGCGTAGCAGGGGGTGGTCGTCGTACACGCCGCACGAGCCGAGGGAGAATGTTGCCCAGCCGCAGGTCAGGGCCGTGTGAGACCCCGCAGTGTCTGCCTGCATGCCGTGCTTCTCCCCCTCAGTCCCCTGAAGGCCGCTGCATCCCGTCACATGCGGCGTGGCGACTCCCACGGTGGAGGCGGGAGGATTCGGTGGTGTGCGTCAGCAACGAAGCCATCGAAACAAATCGCACAAGAGAGAGGCGAGGAGACGCAGCGACACAGGGGCGCACACGCACACACCACGCCTCTCTCTGCGCGCAGAGGAGAACAGCAAGCATGAGCGCGCTCGAGGGAGACGAGCGTCGAGTAAAGCGAGAGCGCGGGGCGGCACCCGCGACCAACGCACGAAAACAGAGGCACGCGAACAACGGCAGCGTTAGTGAAGGAGGCCGCGGGGGCCGCTCACGGAACGAGGGGGAGGACGGTCACAGGGGCGCATGCGCCTGCTCACACGCACACGCCGTGTACCACACGCAAGCATGCAGGAAGTGCTGCAATCGCCCCTCGGCAGCGGTGCCTATGCACGGCGTGCCGCACACGCACGGACACACGTCAGAGAAGCGAGAGGGCTGGGCCGGCGAACGGCAGACACGGGAACCCGCAGCCTTCGCACCCTCATCCTCGCTGACAGCAGCCAACCACCACGAGGACGCCGGTGTGGAGGGGCCGCGCCGCTATCAAGCTCGCCCTCCGCTTCCTGCGGCATCTTTACTGTTCTTCTTGCTCTGCGTACTCCTTCGAGTTTGCACTGTCATCTGATTCCGTCATGTGCGATGGAAGCAGCAAGAAGATGATGTTCAGGATATCCAGTATCCAGGCGACCAAAAAAAGAACGAACCCTCTGCCGAAGAGCATACCCAACCTCTCAAGCTCGGACACACCATGTTCTCGTCTTGTTGTAGACCACCGCCATGGCCGCCCACACAGCGCACAAGGTGACCGCGCCAACGGCGTTCAGCGCCAGGCAGACCCAGCGGAGGATACTGCAGCAGAACAGCAAAGTAAGGCCTGCGACGAACGCCGCGCCGTACACAACGATGCTGAAGACAGCAAGCCCCTGTGCATCCCGAAAACGTTTCACGGTTTGCGGACAGTCGAAGAGAGTCTCACTGATTTTAGAGGTATACACAAACCTACCGCAGTTTAACATGAAGCCCCACAAGGTGTAACAATAAACGTCGATAACGGATCCTCTTGACTGCGGAACACGTCCAGCGGCGTTCCCACCAGCACCAGAAGGAACGCCAGGAACTGGAGGGCCACGTAGAGAACGAGGGGGACACTGCACTTCATGGGCGCAGACCGACAAGCAGCGAGGGACTGAGAGGGGCGGCGCCGAGGCAGACGCGAGAGGCAACGGCAGGGGTGGGGTGGGCGAGATGGCGCAGCACAGCGGACGAGGAGGGAGGGGGCAGATGGGAGAGCGGGAGAGAGCGGAGGAGAGTCGAGGCGTGGCGACGCGATGTCTTCGCTTCGGTGGCGTGTGCGCGCACGCGTTGTGGTTGGGCGGTCGGTTGTGTGCGGGTGTGTTGTGAGAGGCGGTAGAGGGATGGGCGGCGTGGGCGGCAGTGAAAAGGGGCGAGAAGAACGGCGGAGAGACGGGGAGAGAGAGGCGGGGGAGGCAGTGGTAAAGAGAGACAGCCAAGTGACACGGCGACGCGTGCGCAGCGGGGGCACATGGGCCGTTGGCTGGCACATACACGCAAGGCAAGCACATCGGCTGGGGTGTGGCCGGCGGATGCGACAGACGCGCCGCAGCGGCAGCGAGGGAGACACGGGAGCGCAGGCGAGGGGGCCACGCGGAGATAGGACGGGGAGGGGAGGGGGAAACGAAGAGCAGCACACAGGGGCAGCACCGACGCCGTGTGCGTGCGCGGCTGGCCGAGGGGTGCGGGGGTGCGAGTCGCAGCACGTGAGGGTGCTCCTCCACCAGTGCCCACACCCCTCCACTCCCCGTACTCACGCGCTCGCACACACCCGGCACCGCGCCCTTACCCGTAGCGCGGCCCCATGCGGCGGGCGGGCGGGCGGCGCCAGCAGCAGCCGACATCCCCTCAGCAGCCTCCGTTCCTGCGCGCTCTGCCGCCGAGCATGACAGTCATGCAGAGGACGCGGCGCGGCACCCAAGCGGTTGCCACGGCCAGCGACGCGACGGCCGCCCCCATGGCGACATGGCGCACGCCGCCGCCGCACGCCGGCGCAACAGCGTCCCGGCGCCATCGCCCTCCAACCCAACCGTCGCAACAGCGCTCCACGCCGGCGACCAGCCGCACAACACACAGACTACACGCCGTGCCTCTCAGTCTGCGCCGCTCACGGCTGGGGGGCGCCTCTGCATCACCGCGCTTCCTCGAGAAGCACCCATGACCCGCGCGCCAACGTGCAGCAGAGAGAGGAGTGGGGCACACGATGAGGCATCGGCACAGAAGGCGGCTGCGCTGCCAGAGGGCGCGCGCGCACACAGACATGTACACACACATGTATATATATATACCGGCACGCACATGGCGCGGCCCCACCACGGGCAGCAGCAAAGAGCGCCGCCTGCACCCCCTACCCTGCCCTCACGGGGAGGAGGGGGACGGCAGCGGCGGCGGTGACGCTGTTGGTTTTAACGAGTCGGACAACGGACGCAAGCATGATAGCGAGCAGGCACGCGCGCAGGAAGGCGTACCGCAAAGCAAACAGAGGCGAAGCAAGAGAGGAGAGAAAAGCGCACGCACGCCCTCCGCCCTGTGAGGCGAGGGCAACAAGCGAGCGGTCCGCGAGGACAGCGCAATGCAAGGAGTTTTGCGGTGATGTCATTGCAGATACACACACAGCGCCATGTATATATAGACATCTATATATGTAGAGAGAAAAAGACCGTCTGCTTTTGGTTAGGTGTGCTGATTCGCATATCTGTGCGAATCAGTGAGGCATGCACTGCTTCTCACCGCCTCCCTTCCACCACGCACAAGCCGGCACATGCGCGCCTGCAGCCACGGCGCCCCTACGCCCTGTGGCACGGCGGCCACATCCGCGTCGTCGAGGACGAGCCGTCCTGCCGCTGCACCGGCGCCACGCGCACCGGGCCGCACTGCACGCCGCGCTCCCAGCGGGGCCGCCCTCAGGGTCGTGCTCCAAGGGCGGAGGCCGTGGCCTCTGTCGGTGGGGACGGCGCAGCAGTGCGTAGCAGGGGGTGGTCGTCGTACACGCCGCACGAGCCGAGGGAGAATGTTGCCCAGCCGCAGGTCAGGGCGTGTGAGACCCCGCAGTGTCTGCCTGCATGCCGTGCTTCTCCCCCTCAGTCCCCTGAAGGCCGCTGCATCCCGTCACATGCGGCGTGGCGACTCCCCACGGTGGAGGCGGGAGGATTCGGTGGTGTGCGTCAGCAACGAAGCCATCGAAACAAATCGCACAAGAGAGAGGCGAGGAGACGCAGCGACACAGGGGCGCACACGCACACACCACGCCTCTCTCTGCGCGCAGAGGAGAACAGCAAGCATGAGCGCGCTCGAGGGAGACGAGCGTCGAGTAAAGCGAGAGCGCGGGGCGGCACCCGCGACCAACGCACGAAAACAGAGACACGCGAACAACGGCAGCGTTAGTGAGGGAGGGCCGCGGGGCCCGCTCACGGAACGAGGGGAGGACGGTCACAGGGGCGCATGCGCCTGCTCGACACGCACACGCCGTGTACCACACGCAAGCATGCAGGAAGTGCTGCACGCCCCTCGCAGCGGTGCCTATGCACGGCGTGCCGCACACGCACGGACACACGTCAGAGAAGCGAGAGGGCTGGGCCGGCGAAGGGCAGACACGGGAACCCGCAGCCTTCGCACCCTCATCCTCGCTGACAGCAGCCAACCACCACGAGGACGCCGGTGTGGAGGGGCCGCGCCGCTATCAAGCTCGCCCTCCGCTTCCTGCGGCATCTTACTGTTATCCTTGCTCTGCGTACTCCTTCGAGTTTGCACTGTCATCTGATTCGTCATGTGCGATGGAAGCAGCAAGAGATGATGTTCAGGATATCCAGTATCCAGGCCACCAAAAAAAGAACGAACCCTCTGCCCGAAGAGCATACCCAACCTCTTAAAGCTCGGACACACCATGTTCTCGTCTTGTTGTAGACCACCGCCATGGCCGCCCACACAGCGCACAAGGTGACCGCGCCAACGGCGTTCAGCGCCAGGCAGACCCAGCGGAGGATACTGCAGCAGAACAGCAAAGTAAGCCTGCGATGAACGCCGCGCCGTACACAAAGATGGTGAAGACAGCAAGCCCCCGTGCAGCGCGAAAACGTTTCACGGTTGCGGACAGTCCGAAAAGAGTCTCACTGATTTTAGAGTATAGTCACAAACTACCGCAGTTTAACATGAAGCCCCACAAGGTGTAACAATAAAACGTCGATAACTGGATCCTCTTGACGCGGAACATGTCCAGCGGCGTGCCCACCAGCACCAGAAGGAACGCCAGGAACTGGAGGGCCACGTAGAGAACGAGGGGGACACTGCACTTCATGGGCGCAGACCGACAAGCAGCGAGGGACTGAGAGGGGCGGCGCCGAGGCAGACGCGAGAGGCAACGGCAGGGGTGGGGTGGGCGAGATGGCGCAGCACAGCGGACGAGGAGGAGGGGCAGATGGGAGAGCGGGAGAGAGCGGAGGAGAGTCGAGGCGTGGCGACGCGATGTCTTCGCTTCGGTGGCGTGTGCGCGCACGCGTTGTGGTTGGGCGGTCGGTTGTGTGCGGGTGTGTTGTGAGAGGCGGTAGAGGGATGGGCGGCGTGGGCGGCAGTGAAAAGGGGCGAGAAGAACGGCGGAGAGACGGGGAGAGAGAGGCGGGGGAGGCAGTGGTAAAGAGAGACAGCCAAGTGACACGGCGACGCGTGCGCAGCGGGGGCACATGGGCCGTTGGCTGGCACATACACGCAAGGCAAGCACATCGGCTGGGGTGTGGCCGGCGGATGCGACAGACGCGCCGCAGCGGCAGCGAGGGAGACACGGGAGCGCAGGCGAGGGGGCCACGCGGAGATAGGACGGGGAGGGGAGGGGAAACGAAGAGCAGCACACAGGGGCAGCACCGACGCCGTGTGCGTGCGCGGCTGGCCGAGGGTGCGGGGGTGCGAGTCGCAGCACGTGAGGGTGCTCCTCCACCAGTGCCCACACCCCTCCACTCCCGTACTCACGCGCTCGCACACACCCGCACCGCGCCTTACCCGTAGCGCGGCCCATGCGGCGGGCGGCGGGCGGCGCCAGCAGCAGCCGACATCCCCTCAGCAGCCTCCGTTCCTGCGCGCTCTGCCGCCGAGCATGACAGTCATGCAGAGGACGCGGCGCGGCACCCAAGCGGTTGCCACGGCCAGCGACGCGACGGCCGCCCCCATGGCGACATGGCGCACGCCGCCGCCGCACGCCGGCGCAACAGCGTCCCGGCGCCATCGCCCTCCAACCCGACCGTCGCAACAGCGCTCCACGCCGGCGACCAGCCGCACAACACACAGACTACACGCCGTGCCTCTCAGTCTGCGCCGCTCACGGCTGGGGGGCCCTCTGCATCACCGCGCTTCCTCGAGAAGCACCCATGACCCGCGCGCCAACGTGCAGCAGAGAGAGGAGTGGGGCACACGATGAGGCATCGGCACAGAAGGCGGCTGCGCTGCCAGAGGGCGCGCGCGCACACAGACATGTACACACACATGTATATATATATACCGGCACGCACATGGCGCGGCCCCACCACGGGCAGCAGCAAAGAGCGCCGCCTGCACCCCCTACCCTGCCCTCACGGGGAGGAGGGGGACGGCAGCGGCGGCGGTGACGCTGTTGGTTTAACGAGTCGGACAACGGACGCAAGCATGATAGCGAGCAGGCACGCGCGCAGGAAGGCGTACCGCAAAGCAAACAGAGGCGAAGCAAGAGAGGAGAGAAAAGCGCACGCACGCCCTCCGCCCTGTGAGGCGAGGGCAACAAGCGAGCGGTCCGCGAGGACAGCGCAATGCGAGGCGTTTTGCGGTGATGTCATTGCAGATACAC